>PVKP010001828.1:0-135989 GCA_004027715.1 Plecturocebus donacophilus
CATATATTTTTTTCAATATTATATCATACCTATTCTAAAAGTGATCACATAATAGGAAATAAATCACTTTAGTTTGCATAAGCATTTCACAGATTTAAATGAAATCCTGAGCAATAGAGCAAGATTCTCGTTCTCTCTCCCTCTTTCTCTTTCTTCCTTTTTTCTCTTTTATTCTACTTCTGTCTTACAAAAAAAATAATAACTTCCTCTCTCTCTTTCTCCTTCTGGAAAAAAAAAAAAAAGATGAAGATGCCATGCAACTTTAAAATTCTTTAATTAAAAAAAAAAAAAAAAAGAAAAAAAGAAAAGTGCCTGGCAGATAACAAACCCAGTGTGCTTAATATTATTACTACTATCATTATCGTGAGCATTCTAGGAAAGTACTTGAATTAAAACTGATCAGCTGTTACTATGTCTTCCCCTCAGGCATCTTAAATTTATCTCTGTACCTCCCATTTTATTTATTTATTAATATTTGCTGAAAGTGCTGAAAATAAAATTTAGGTTTAATGGCTCTGCCTTTTCTCTGTCATATATGAGGCTGACACCAGCTTCTAGTCATGCTTTTAAAATCTTTTTATTCTCCTTTTGGACCTTGCTGGACTTTTCACTGACTCTATTACACCTCCACCCTCTCAAATTTATCTTTTTTTAAATGTATGAGATCAGTCTGTGCTTGGATTATCTTCTAAAAAGTTTTTCAGAATTTATCTAGTAGCTATGATGACTAATCCTTCTGTCCCCAATTCCTTCTCATTGGAATTATTTGTGATTTTAAAATCAGAATTATATCTTTTTTTTTTCTTTTTTAAAGAATCTCTCTGCCATGGGATCATACCTATTTTTTCTCCATGAACATTTTGAAATCTGCTTTCCCAAAGCCAAGGTCACATCCAAATCTGCCCAGCAAAAATAATTATGATTATAGGAAAAGCAGATGTTTGAGAAAATAGAAACCATTTTAGAGCTGTCAGTTTGTCTACTAGGAAGGTAAGTGAGGGACATGCCTGTTAGTTTAACACTGCCTGCAGGTGGAGGTCGAAGATGAGTGAGCTTGATTCAGTGACTTGTCTGGCTTTTAAAAAATAATCTTGAATGGGTGAGATGCTCTAGCCATTCTCTGTATCTCCTTTAGCAACCAAGGTCAGGGGGTGGGGGAGTATCGCAATATGAATGGCAGACAGTCTCTCTATTCAGAAATATTCCACAAAGAATATTCCCCATTTATGGAATCCTTACTATATGCCAGGTACTGTGACGAGAACTTGACATCAGTAACTCATTTGAACCATTTTAGAAGTGACACAGATAATCTGAAAAATATTTGCAGGGCACACAGTTGGTAAGTTAGGAGCTGTTGGATTTGAACTCCTGACTGTTTAAATCTAACATGTATGCTCTTTGCATGTATCATGTGTTTTACAAAATACTCATTTTAGGTGCACTTTCAAAATAAAGTCTTTTCTGAGATTGGCAGAAGTGCTAAAGGTTTTGCATATCTTAGGCTCTTCACATTTTAGTTTATATTGCTGACACCAAGTTTGAATTTTCCAGCATTGCCTGATACAATGGTGAGCTCTCCGTATACAGTGTTTCCTAAACACTAAATTCATACACACAAAAAGGGGTCTCTCCAATCTACCAGTGGCTACAAAATAGAAAAAAACACAGAACATTTCTATTCATATTGACTTTGGAATCACGACTTTTTCTAAACATCTTAAGAGGAAACTGATTTTTGTGGGAACATATTATTTATTTCCCTTAACTTCAAGGGTGACCATCAAACTATCACAGCGAAGTCATCAGCACATTTTTATCTCCTAAGGCATATACAGCAAGTACAAAGGACAAGACAAAATACCAAGTAAGAGAACACTACAAAACACATAAAACACCTTTGAAAAATTATAATGATTAGACTAAATGTTAATGCATTTTAATTGTTGGGTATATGTGAGTGTATCCTCAAGTACGAGTATATACAATCTGTTAAAATTCGTGTAAGTAAAGGAACAACAACAACAATAAAAGCTAATGTTAAGATGCTTTTACAAACACCTGTATTCATTTCCAACCTTGAACATTCATGGCCAGAAAAGCAAATCTCACCAGAGCCTCCATTATTTGTTTAGTCTTTCTGCCTATTGTGAAGAAGTAACACAGGTGTTTTCTCCAGGATCATGGGAATGGATTGACATTTTTATATGAGAAATGAAGTTTTGTTTTCCTTGTTTCTAGTTTGATTATTAAACTGTAATTTTACAAGCCACATTATTGTTGTGTGTGTGTGTGTGTGTGTGTCTGTGTATGTGTGTGTAACAGGGAGAAAGGAATAGATGGGCAGATAAAAATAATAATACATACCTAATTTTAAAAGAGTGATACTGCTGTTTGGGCAGAGCAAACAGTCTTTTAATACCAATTGTCCTGAAGTATGGTCTTAACTGAATGGTATTCGCTCTGACAGATAACAAATATATTCACAAGCATTTTTAATCTAGCTTCCTCTGACTGCTATAGTAACTCACAAATAACTGATCGGTTCGTACCTCTGACTTGGGATGGTCATATAATTTATCATATAAAGTGGGACGCTTTTAAGCATATGTATACAAGGGTGCTATTTTTAACTAGATTGATAGAATGAGCTTAAACTGCAACAAATCCAGAAAATCAAGCAGGCTGGCTCCCTCTACTCATATTAAACATTTTGTTACTGTTTTTTTTGTCTGCCACATAAAGTAAAAGAAGCATTTGATATTCTTTCTTATGTTTGCCCACAAACATATGTTGTGCATACAGGGTGTGAATATCTTTTGATATGTTTATACTGGAACCGATGCTATATGTCCAGAGCATATACAAAGAGATTAGCAGACACATAAAAATACAATGCATAGGTTTTTCCTAAGCCTTAATTTAGCTAGTGGGCTGGAAAATGTCAACATGCAAGGGGTTAAAGAACAGCTGATACCGGAGACGATCCAAGATGGCCGAATAGGAACAGCTCTGGATTGCAGTTTCCAGTGAAAACGCAGAGGCTGAGTGATCACCACATTTCCAAACAAATTTTTACTGCCCACAGACCAGTAGATTCCCAGGCGGAAAAGTGCCATGAGTCTCCAGCATGGCTGTAGGTCTCCATGGGTCTCCACACAAAAACTCACACAAATCTGGGTGCCATTTCAACTGGTGCCTGGAACACCTGGGAGACAGAGTTGCCCATTCAACTGAGGAAAAGGGGCCTGAAACAGGGAGCCAGGTGGATCTGGCTCGGCCAGTCTCACCCCTACAAAGACCAGCAATCTTAACCACTCTGGACTGAGAGTTTCACAGGCAGCACAGCTGGACCCAGGATGGTCCAGCTCTGTGGGGGTAAGGGTGTCTGCCATTACCGAGGGAGTCTGCCACTCCCGAGGCAGTCTGCTATTAGAGAGACAGTCCGCCATGACCAAGGCAATTCTAACTATACCTCTATAAACAAAACTGCAAGGAAGTTCACACAGCAGATGGGCAGAGCCCACAGCAGCTCAACAATGCCTCTGCTGGCAGACTGTGACTGGGCTACCTCCTCACTGGGCAGGGCATCTCTGTAAAAAGGCAGCAGCACGTCAGGAACTTATAAATAAAGCCCCACCTTCACAGGACAGAGCACCTGGGAAAAAAAAGAGGTTATGAGTTCTGCTGCAGCACACAAACATACCTGCCTAGCAGCTCTGAACAGAACAACGGAGCTCACAGCTCAGCACCTGAGCTCCTGTAAGGGACAGACTGTCTCCTCAAGCAGCTCCCTGACCCCAATATACCCAAAGAGAAATCTCATAAAGGACAGCTCAGGCTGACATCTGGCAGGTAACCTTCTGGGACAAAGACAGAAGAAGAAACTGGCAGCAATCCTTACTGTTCTGAAGCCCCTGTGGGTGATCCCCAGACAAGCATGGTCTGGAGTAGACCTCCAGCAGTCCTACTGCAGAGGGGCCTGTTAGAAGGAAAACCAAAAAACAGAAAGAAATAACTTCATCAGCAACAAAAAGGATGTTCACTCAGAAATCCCATCTGAAAGTCACCAACTACAAAGACCACAGGTAGATAAATACACAAAGATGGGAAGAAACCAGCACAAAAAGGATGAAAACACCCCAAACCAGAATGCCTCTCCTCCTCCAAGGGATCACAACTCCTCACCAGCAAGGGAGCAAGGCTGGATGGAGAATGAGTCTGATGAATTGACAGAAATAGGCTTCAGAAGGTGGGTAGTAACGAACTTATCTCAGATAAAAGAACATGTTCTAACCTAATGCAAGAAACATTTCTTTTCAAGAAACTAAGAATGTTGAAAAAAGGTTTGACGAAATGCTAACAAGAATAAACAGCTTAGAGAGGAATATAAATGAATTGATGGAGCTGAAAAACCGCAAGAGAACTTTGCAAAGCATACACAAGCTTCAATAGCCAAATCGATCAAGCAGAAGAAAGGATATCAGAGACTGAAGATCAACTCAATGAAATAAAATGAGAAGGCAAGATTAGAGAAAAAAGAGTAAAAAGGAACAAAGCCTCCAAGAAATATGGGATTATGTGAAAAGACCTAACCTACGTTTGATAGGTGTACTTGAATGTGACAGACAGAATGAATCCAAGCTGGAAAACACTCTTCAGGATATTATCCAGGAAAACTTCCCCAACCTAGCAAGGCAGGCCAACATTCAAGTCCAGGAAATACAGAAACACCACAGAGATATTCCTCAATAAGAACAACCCCAAGGCACATAATCGTCAGATTCACCAGGGTTGAAATGAAGAAATAAATGCTAAGGGCACCCAGAGAGAAAGGTTGGGTTACCCACAAAGAGAAGTCCATCAGACTCACAGTGGATCTCTCAGCAGAAACCCCTACAAGCCAGAAGAGAGTGGGGGCCGATATTCAACATCCTTAAAGAAAAGAACTTTCAACCTAGAATTTCCTATCCAGCCAAACTAAGCTTCATAAGTGAAGGAGAAAGAAAATCCTTTATGGACAAGCAATTGCTGAGAGATTTTGTCACCACCAGGCCTGCCTTACAAGAGCTCCTGAAGGAAGCACTAAACAAGGAAAGGAACAACCAGTACCAGCCACTCCAAAAACTTACCAAATGGTAAGGAGCATCAACACAATGAAGAAACAGCATCAATTAATGGGCAAAACAACCAGCTAGCATCACAATGTCAGGATCAAATTCACACATAACAATATTAACCTTAAATGTAAATGGGTTAAGTGCCCCAATCAAAAGACACAGACTGACAAATTGGATAAAAAGCTAAGACCCATTGGTGTGCTGTATCCAGGAAACTTATCTCACATGCAAGGACACACATAAGCTCAAAATAAAGGGATGGAAGAAGATTTACCAAGCAAATGGGGAGAAAAAAAAAATAAAAGCAGGAGTTGCAATCCTAGTCTCTAATAAAATAGACTTGAAACCAACAAAGATCAAAAGAGACAATGAAAGGCATTACATAATGGTAAAAGGATTAATGCGAAGAAGAGCTAACCATTCTAAATATATATGCATCCAATACAGGAGCACCCATATACACAAAGCAAGTTCTTAATGACCTACAAAGAGACTTAGACTCCCACACAATAATAGTAGGAAACTTTAACACTCCACTGTCAATATTAGACAGATCAAGACATAAAATTAACAATGATATCCAGGACTTGAAATCAGATCTGGACCAAGCAAATCTAATAGAAATTTACAGAACCCTCCACCCCAAATCCACAGAATATAATTCTTCTCATCACCACATCACACGTTCTCTAAAATTGACCACATAATTGGAAGTAAATGCGAAAGAATGAAAATCATAACAAACAGTCTCTCAGACCACAGGGCAATCAAATTAGAATTTAGGATTAGGAAACTAACTCAGAACCACACAACGTCATGGAAATGGAAGAATTGGCTCTTGAATGTTGACTGGATGAACAATGAAATGAAGGCAGAAATAAAAATGATCTCCAAAACCAATGAGAATGAAAACAAAATGTACCAGAATCTCTGGGACACATTTAAAGCAGTGTTTAGAGGAAAATTTATAGCAATAAATGGCCACATGAGAAGCAAGGAAAGATCTAAAATTGACACCCTGTCATCAAAATTGAAAGTGATAGAGGAGCAAAATCAAAACAACTCAATAGCTAGCAGAAGACAAGAAATAACTAAGATCACAGCAGAACTGAAGGAGATAGAGACACAAAAAAAACCTTCAAAAAATCAATAAAGCCAGGAGCTGGTTTTTTGAAAAGATCAACAAAATAGGCAGACCACTAGCCAAATTAATCAAAAAGAAAAGAGAGAAGAATCAAATAGATGCAATAAAAAATGCTAACGGGGATATCACCAACGATTCCACAGAAGTACAAACTACCATCAGAGATTACCACAAACAACTCTATGCACATAAACCAATAAACCTGGAAGAAATGGATAAATTCCTAAACACGTGCATCCTCCCAAGCCTAAACCAGGAAGAAGTGGAAACCGTGAATAACAAGGGCTGAAGTTGAGGTGGCAATTAATTGCCTACCAACCAAAATAAAAGCCCAGGTCCAGGTGGGTTCACAGCTGAATTCTACCAGACATACAAGGAAGAGCTGGTACCACTCCTTTTGAAACTATTCCAAACAATCCAAAAAGAGGGAATCCTTCCCAAATCATTTTATGAGACCAACATCATCCTGATACCAAAACTAAACAGAGACTCAACAAGAAAAAAAACTTCAGGCCAATATCTATGATGAACATAGATGCAAAAATCTTCAATAAAATACTGGCAAACTGATTGCAACAGCACATCAAAAAGCTTATTCATCATGAACAAGTAGGATTCATCCCAGGAACGCAAGGCTGGTTCAATATATGCAAGTCTATGTATGTAATTCACCACATAAACAAAATCAAAGGCAAAACCACATGATTATATAAATAGATGCAGAGAAGGCCTTTGACAAAATTCAACAGCCTTTATGCCAAAAACTCTCAATAAACTAGGTATTGATGGAACGAATTCAAAATAATAAAAGCTGTTTACAACAAACCCACAGCCAATATCATACTGAATAGGCAAAAACTGGAAACATTCCCTTTGAAATCTGGCACTACACAAGAATGCCCTCTCTTACCACTCTTATTCGATACAGTATTGGAAGTTCTAACCAGAGCAATCAAGCAAGAAAAAGAAATGAAGTATATTCAGTTAGGAAAGGAAGAAGTCAAATTGTCTCTGTTTGCAGATGACATGACTGTATATTTAGAAGACCCCATCGTCTCAGCCCAAAATCTCCTTAAACTGAGCAAAGTCTCAGGATACAAACTCAATATGCAAAAATCACAAGCATTCTTATACACTAATAATAGACTTAAAGAGAGCCCAATCAAGAACGAACTGCCATTCACAATTGCTACAAAGAGAATAAAATACCTAGGAATACAGCTAACAAAGAATGTAAAGGACTTCTTCAAGGAGAACTACAAACCACTGCTCAAGGAAACAAGAGACGACACAAAGAGATGGAAAAACATTCATGTTCATTGTTAGGAAGATTCAATATTGTGAAAATGGCCATACTTCCCAAAGTAATTTATAGATTCAATGCTATCCCCACCAAGCTACCTATGACCCTCTTCAAAGAACTGGAAAAACCCACCTTAAACGTCATATGGAACCAAAAGGGAGCCCACATAGCCATGTCAATTCTAAGCAAATAGAACAAAGCTGGAGGCATCATGCTACCTGATTTCAAACTATACTACAAGGCTACAGTAATCAAAACAGCATGGTACTAGTACCAAAACAGAGATATAGAACAATGGAACAGAACAGAGCCCTCGGAGGCAACACCACACATCTACAACCATTTGATCTTTGACAAACCTCACAAAAACAAGCAATGGGGAAAGGATTCCCTATTTAATAAATGGTGTTGGGAAAACTGGCTAGCCATGTTCAGAAAGCAGAAACTGAGCTCCTTCCTGACACTTTAAACTAAAATTAACTCCAGATGGATTAAAGACTTAAACATAAGACCTAGCACCATAAAAACCCTAGAAAAAACCTCGGCAAAACCATTCAGGACATAGGCATAGGCAAGGACTTCATGACTAAAACACCAAAAGCATTGGCAACAAAAACCAAAATAGACAAATGGGATCTAATTAAACTCCAGAGCTTCTGCACAGTAAAAGAAACAATCAGAGTGAACTGGCAACAAACAGAATGGGAAAAAATTTTTGCAATATACGTATCTGACAAGGGCTAATATCCAGAATCTACAAAGAACTAAAACAGATTTACAAGAAAAAAACAAATAAACCCATCCAAAAGTGGGTGAAGGATATGAACAGACACTGTTCAAAAGAAGACATTGATGAGGCCAACAAACCTATGAAAAAATGCTCATCATCACGGGTCATTAAATAAATACAAATCAAAACTGCATTGAGATACCACCTCACTCCAGTTACAATGGTGATCATTAAAAAATCTGGAGACAACAGATGCTGGAGAGGATGTAGAGAAATAGGAACACTTTTACACTGTTGGTGGGAGTGTAAATTGGTTCACCCACTGTGGAAAACAGTGTGGAGATTCCTCAAGGACCTAGAAATAGAAATTGCACTTGACCCAGCAATCCTATTACTGGGTGTATATCCAAAGGATTATAAATTATTTGTTTATAAAGACACATGCACAAGTATGTTCACTGCAGCACAGTGTTCAATAGCAAAGTTTTGGAACCAACCCAAATGCCCACAGATGATAGACTGGGCAGGGAAAATGTGGCATATATACACCATGGAATACTATGCATCCATAAAAACTGATGAGTTCATGTCCTTTGTAGGGACATGGATGAACCTGGAAACCATCATTCTCAGCAAACTGACACAAGAAATGAAAATCAAACACCACATGTTCTCACTCATAGGCAGGTGTTGGACAATGAGAACACATGGACACAGGGAGGGGAGCATCACACACTGGGGTCTGTTGGGAAGGTCTAGGGGAGGGACAGTGGGGGGTAGGGAGTTGGGTATGAATAACATGGAGGAAAAAAAAGAACAGCTGATGCCTCATGGAAACTTTGTAAAAGATTCTATTTATAAACAATTCTATTTGGATATCACATTTTCTATAATGGTATTGGCTTGTTTTATTTTTATACTTTAGAAAGTTTCCATGGAAGAGTATGGGCTCAGGGTTTTCTTTCTTATACTTATTTCTGCTTATTTGATTCTGAACACATCAGGCTTTTCTAGTTTGTTTAATTGCTCTAAAATCAAATGTGTTTTCATATGACTTCTACAAGATAATAAACTCACAATGAATAATACCTACAAAAATATTGAATCTACATACTTTTGTTTTTGTTTTAACTAAGGTGTATCGCATCTGCCACATATAAAATCTTAGAAATGTGGTATTATATATGTACAAACAATGGCTTCTAATCAAACTTCAAATAATAAGACCTATTGTTTGATAGATAATTAGGGTGGCTATAGTTTCCTGTAATCTATTATATATTTCAAAATAGCTAGAAGAGAATAGTTCAAATGTTTCTAGAATAAAGAAAAGCCAATTTAAGGTTATAAGGTTACGAATAAAATCAGTTATTCCACTGATTTTATCTCTACAAATCATATCAATGTAACAAATTATCACATGACTTCAAAAATATGTACATCTATTACATATTACAAAAATAACTTAAATAAATTATACTTTTCAGACTTTGTGAAGAAATCCGTACCATAAAAGCAGATCAATATGAAATGTAAACTGTTGGTTATAGAAAGAATGCTAGTATCTCAGAAACTGCTAGGGCCCTAATTTTTAAAATAGATTAAAAAAATAATGTGATTGCTTAGAAATGTAGCCTATCAGCACCACTGCAAAGGACCTTTTGAAGTTTGACAACCTGTGATTGGAAGAACATCACTATATAACAATCTAATTTCTGAATGGGTCTCAGGTTGTAACTGTATATAAGGAAGCTGCAGTTTGTTATTTTGAGGAACTGCAGGGTAGAATCATGCAGCTTTTGCTCAGTGAGACTGTCTTAAATTTTGTCCTTAATTCAAACAACCAGAAGAGCCTAATTTTAAGTTTGGATCTATGGACTTATTTTCCATTATAACTTATAATAAAGTTTCTTTATTATCTTGGCCCCAATTTCTCTCATCTTCTTATTTCTTTCACTTCCCTTTATGCACCACACATTATGGGTAAAAAGAAACTTACCCTAATTCACAAGCAGATACTCTTTTATCTCTATGCTCTTGCTCAAGCATTCTTTCTGCTGGAAAATATGTATGTCTTTATCTCCCACTTTTATGTCAGGATATCTGGAATTAGTTAGGTGTTCCTCCCTCACAAAGCAATTTGTGATCACAGCACTTGTGTTTTCTCTAGCTTCATCCTGAACACAGATGAGTTGCTAAGACAGCGAGAGGAAATGAAAAGGAGTAGAGATAGTTATGGAAATAGCATAGATAACTCTATTGAAAGCAATAAGGAACAAAATCAACTTTCTAAAACTGCAAATAAGTCCATGGAAGGGCAATTTCAATAAATTCCACTTGAAGCTAGAGAAAATGGCAATTAGGAAAGTATGGTACACATAGAGAAATGAAAAGATAGATTCCATGTACAAAAGATTCTCCTTCCTATATGAAAGGGTGCAAAAACTGGACCAGTAACAAATGTAAAATATAAAAGTTCCCTCAATGGAAAGATCTGAAATAATACAAAGAACTCTCTGTGTTGAAAGAGCAAATAATCTTGCTTTTCTCTTATTCTCTCTCTCTCTCTCACACACACACACACATGCACGCACATGCATATATACATATGTACAGAGCATATACCAAATTAAAAAAAATGATCTATAACCTGGTAATAGACCTTGGGGATTTTTTTAAAATCTTTTTATCTACCTAGACTGGAGAGCTTTTTATCCTTCTCTACTAATTTTATTGATATTGAAAATTCATAGTGAAAAATTCAAAGTCTACTTCAAATCTTTTAGGAAATCCATCAGTCAGCATTCACTATAAAAATAAGTCACCCAAAGTCAGATTTTCCCATTTTTGATACTCTTTATCAAAACCTCTAAAATCCAAATAAATATGTGAACTTTGTTTTTTGTTACTGTTTGGTTGCATGTTTGGAAAGCAAGTCCTCTGATCTAAATCCAGGCCCATTTCTTGAGGAGTTACAGTTGTTAAAACCTTTTCTATTGCTCCTTTGACACGGCCTAATTTTTATTCTTTAACAAGAATTCTTTGAGTTTAGATTCTGCATAAGGTTACTTTTCTTGCCATCGATGTTCTTTATTTTGTATGATCATGGAGATTTTCCTTGAGAGGACTTGTATTGTTTGACACGTTGTTCTTTTTGTTTTAAGATTTCCTTTTGCTGAGATCCCAAGGACTTAATTTAGAGTTTGTAGAAATTGAATTAAAATGATTTGCCATATATGTAAAAGAAAATACATGAAAAATAAATACTACTTCCTCTTGTAAGTATTGTTGCTGCCTTCATATACTTTCAGAATTCACCTTAATTTGTCAAAGACTGTTTACTATAAATACCTGTGAATTGTTGCCTAAGGGTTTATTTCTGGGCCAGGATACACAATCTGCCTGTATACAGGTAATGAGTTGCCAGAAGTAGACCTTAACCTGCAATGTACAGGGAGTTGGTTTATTATATCCCAGACTCTCTGCCCTAAGTTGGAATAACTTTAAGGTGCATCTTGTATGGTTTATAAGCATTCCCCAGAAGGAATGATCTCCATGCATTCACATTGGTAGCAGGCTTGATGACTCACCATTTACTGGCTTTCAGTTTTTTTCCCTTCCCTGTGTCTACTCTCTCATCAATGTTTCCTGGGAATACCTATCAAAGTACTCGCACTACGAGTTTTGCCTCAGGGTTAGATTCCCGAGAAATCCAAATTGAGGCAGCTCACGTCAGAAATGGTCCTGGGAAGTAGCCCTTCAGGATGAATTTCTGGAACTGGACAGGGCACTAGAGCTTAGAGATGTGAATGGCACAGAGCTATACTGTTTGGTTTCTTTGGGAAACTCCAATAAGAGTAACTAAGAAAATTCATTGGAACACTGGTAAACTTTTTTCTTGGGGGAAGACAAGATCCTATGTGTAATATTTGCAAATGTCCATTTGCGCATACTCCTGCTATGGCCAGTTTCAAGCCATCATTGTGATGCCACTGAAAATGAAGTTAGGAAGAGTTGCACATATCAGCCTCCATGGACCAACAGGGCTATTGAAAAGCAAAGCTCATTTCAGAAGTAAAGTCACACCATACTCGGCAGAGAAGTATTCACTGTCTAGGAAGCAGTCAAAAACTTGAACTGGCCCTTGTTAGAAACTGAGCACCTAATCATGACATAAAAGGACTATAGTAAAAAAAAGAATGTCCATCATGTGCTGGTCATAAGATTGCTCAAGCATTAGGCTAATCCAGAAGGCACAAAACAAATTACATCAACAAGTTTCCCAGATCTCCATGTCACCTAAAAATTTTGCATTAGCACCTCTCCCTCAACCTCTATGATCTTGTTGATGGAGGATGAAAACTCAGGTCTGAACTGATATGCTAGCAAAAGTCAGAAATGCACTGAGGATATCCTGTCTTGTGGTATCTGTGAAAGACAGTGGTAAAGTGAAGTTCTACAAAGAAACATATCTTTGAGACGCACACTTGGTGATTAATTTGGCATGGAGGAAAAAGTAGACTCAGATAAGGACATAAACTGTCTTCTGGGCATTGATGAATGGCTTAGCTGGTTGAACAGGCACCTGGAAGGCACAATGTTGAAAGATTAGGTACAAAAATATCTATATAAAGGCATAAACTTGTAAGATTGGACACAGTGTGTGAATCTTTGAGCATCAAGCCACAAAGAGTTCACTGCAACCAGTATTTACAGTGATTCATACAGGGAAGGCACTAAACCTCTGACCTGGACCACCCCAATACTTGCACCAATCACTCAAGAGTGGAGCAATGAAGATGGCGGCTATACATAAGCCCCAAAACATGGTTTTCTTTTCTTCAAGGCTGATATTTTTATAGCCACACAAATCATCTGACTTGTCAGCAGCTAAGATATGGTATTATCCCTTGAGAAGATCTACCAGTCACTAGGATTGATTCATATTCTAAGGGTAGATTTGCCTCTTGTGCTTATAATTAATTCCTAAGCCAGCACCATTATCTGGGGAATCACAGTGTTTCTGACTTATTATATACTTCAATTCATCCTTTCTGAACACAGTCTCACTTTATGGCCAAGGAGATGTGACTGTGTGTATAGAATCATGTCACCCATTTGCAATCTACAAACTAACATAGCCTAGAAGTTGCCAGTCAGATGGAAAGGACCACATTGTGACTGTCTTGGACCCAAAATACTTAACTACATTAGAAAAAATATATAGGCTCACAGACACACATACGGGTATATATTTTGTTATTTTGTTGGTATAAATATGAATATAGTCAAGACTAGATTAATGATTATATATTCATTATTATATTAATTTCTTCTGATTTTAAAAGATATTAAAATTAAAGCATTTCTTGGACCCCTAAGTATTGTGGGCCCTAGAAACTGCTTATATTGCCCTACAGATAACCTGACCTTTGTGTAAGACTATTGGAATGGCTCTGAAAAGTATAGCTAAGGTGCCACTTGAGGGAAGACATTCTGCAGGGCTACAATTTTTATAGTTAAGAAACAGTTTACTTTTTTAACAAATGGCTAGTATTAGGAGTTGTGTCCTTGAAGACTGGAACACATGAATCTGGGAACCAAGGGTGCAAGTAGGAGTAATCTCTTCTGCCAATGACACACACTATAGGTCACTTGTGATTTTGGAGTGAGAAGTGTGTTACAGTAGAGAATTTTAAAGCATTCAAGGGTTAGAACGGCCTTAAAGGGAATGGAAGAAATAGGTGAACAAGACACATAGTTACTCAGTGATGCTCTGCCCATCTGAGATTAGATAAGCTTTCAACACAGCACACATTTGCTTCCTTGAGTGAAGTTTCCTTGAAAAGCACTCAAAAGCTCTGGAGTGAGAGCAGAAAATTCAAATGTCAGAAGAATTTATTGATGAGATTTTGAAAGTCAATAAAACAGGTTATTAGCCTGAACTAATTTGACATGATGTAGCAGCAGTATTGGCTACAGGGGGGAAGAAGTAAAATTAGGAACAATTGATAAAAGAAAGAACTTAATAAGGTAAAGGGATCGAATTACATGGATGCCTAGAAGGAAAGTGGAAGAATAACTAAAGTGAAAGTATAAATTGGAATACTGGAGATGAAGAATTCCTAAGTGGGTAGTTTTATATTTTAACAATATTCAAAGTATGGTGATGAGAGTGGCTAATAGACTTTGCCTGCATAACACCTTAGCTATTCAGGTGTTTGAATTCCCTATCTATAATACCTGGAGATAAGGTTCATTTGTAAATATGTAATTAAAGGAAGTGTGTGCCTAAGGTATTAAATGATTAGTTATATGAAGTGCCTTAGGATGTTAACAAACATTTGGAAAGCTTATTAAAATTCTGACACTCTACCAATATCAAGATGGTTTAATTCATCGTTTAAGAAATCATATATTGATCAAGAAACAATTGATCCCTCAGTCAGAGTTGTGAGCCAATCCTGAGACTGCAATGGAACAACAAGGAAATTTGAGATACACAAAAGTCCACAAATGAACCAAAATTCAATTTCTCAATGAGTAGTGTGAGAAGAACAAATAACTGCCTTGTAGGATTGTTACAGAGATCAATAATATAAAGGCTTCTGGGAGAGCTCATAGAAGACATCTAACATTAATTTATGTATTCATTCAATAAATGTCTTCTCATACTTGTTACATCAAGCAATATAACAGGTACGTGTGATATGCAGATGACTAAAAGGACTCTACTCTTAAGTAGCTTGAAGTCTATCTAGGAGTTGAAGTGGACAATTTTCATATTAATTCTTCATGACTCAGCATGGAGCAGCTCTTTCTCAGGGAAGTCTTATCAACTGAACAGGTTGAGTCCCTGGGTGCATGCTTCCGTAGCAACCTGCACTCCTGCTTTTATCACATTATAAAAGAATTACTTGTTCATGTCAATGTTTCTCATAACCCTTGTTATCTCTATGGGATATACACTCTGAAGCTGGACAACACTGGTGATCATAGGCAAGTTACTTAAACTCTCTGGGACTCAGTTGCCTCATTTCTACAATGGTGATAGCAAGAGTATCTACCATCTCATAGAGTTGTTGCTCAGGTCAGTTAATTCATGTTTATAAGAAAAAAAAGAAATAATATATTGATCAAGTAACAATTGTTGATCCCTCTTAGAAAACACTTTACTAAGTCTAGTTAAATGGACAAAGCATTGTATTCAGAGCCAGAAGATTCATATTCTAGATCTCATTGTTCCAACTAGATTGTAGATATCAGAAAATCAAGTTTGCTTGCTTCATAAAACACTGCAGCTTTAGTCTAACCTGACACTCTGAAAAAAATGCCTTTACATTCTGATAGCTAACTCAAATAGCTCAGAGTAGAAATAGTTTAAAGAAAAGGATCATTATTTCATATATCTTTATAATACTCTCTGTCCTGAGCACGGTCTGGCCCATGATGGGTTTTCATAAATGTCTGTTAAATCAAACAGAATATCATCAAATCAAGCTTCCCAGAAGGTCATGGGCTTAGATCCAGGTGGAGACAGTACAATGTAAACCTCATGGGAAACTGTCAAAGCACAGCTCTCATGCTATGGCATAAGAATTCTTTGGCAAATGACTTTCTCCATGACCTCATGGCTTATTTGTAGAAAGGAAAAAACCAGGTGTCCTTACTACTGTTCTGCTGACTCCAAAAGAAGTATATCAAATACATTTTTCAGACAATAACTTGGAACATAATAACGGTCATAAACAAGTTATAGGATAACTTGATTCTATGATAGCAAATATTAACGTAACATATACAGACAAGTCAAACTGACAAATGTCTACCTTCTCTCTAATAATAAATCAAAATGGCCAACAGGAGAAAAGCAATCACGATGTTATGTCACGTGTATCAAAAAGGTCGATAATTATACAAGCTTCTCTAGCTAAAAGAATATTGAGTAATGACATCTTTAACAGTTGCATTGCAGATAGGTACCATATTTCATTTGATCAGTCCTCTATATCAAGAAACAGGCTATTTTCAATTTTTTTAATGTAAATGTCCTTAATATATAAACAGCTTTCAAAAATTAATAGTAAAAGCAAAAATATTAATGCTGAAGAATGACTGCCATAAATAATTCCATGCATATATTTGAGCATTGGTTCTACTATGTCTTTAGGCAATATTCCAGAAGTATGAAAGTAAGTTAAGGACTATTGAGTTTGATATTTTTGTTACTTTTATTTTGATAGTTTTGGGGGAACAGGTGGTTTTGGTTACATGAATAAGTTCCTTAGCAGTGATTTCTGAAATAATGGTGCAGCCATCACCTGAGCAGTATACACTGTACCAATATGTAGTCTTTTATGCTCCACACCCTCCCACCATTTCCCCTGACTCCCCAAAGTTCATTGTATCATTTTTGTGCTTTTGCAACCTCATAGCTTAGCTCTCATTCATAAGTGAGAATATATGATATTTGGTTTTCCATTTCTCAGTTACTTCACTCTGAATAGTAGCCTCCAACTCCATCTAAGGTGCTGCAAAGCCATTATTTCATTCTGTTTTTTGGCTGAGTAATATTCCATGGAGTATATATACCACATTTAGGTTGGTTCCATATTTCTGCAATTGGGAACTGTGCTGCTAACTTGTCTCAAGAAATTTCTCCTAGAAGAGACTGTATTCCATTCTCCTACCAACACTTTAATTATTTATTTTTTTATTGTGTCAATCTAGTAGACTAATTAATCATATTTAGTTGGTTTAACTTGTTTTCATAGTCACCATCAAGGGTGACTATCTTTTCACTAGGTTCTTGCTTAGGTCTCAGCTTAAATATCAGCTCCTCTGAGATGCCTTATCTGAGTCTTTATCTAAAAGCACTTGATACTTCCTTGGTATCATAGTGTCATTTTCCTTCTCATTTTTAAAAATTACACACTCATGTTTATTTCTCTCAAGCAATTTCTATTATTTATAAGTATTCTAATAAGATTTAATCACCACATCATATTATCTTTAATAATGATAGGCTCACATTGTTGACAGCTATATGTTTTTCCTGTTACCATTTCATTTAATCCACATAGCAGCTCTGTGGGATGGGTACTATTGTATCTACATTTTACAGATGAGGAAACTGAAAGTTTAGTTGAATGGCCAAAAATATCACAGCACTAGAATACAGTGATGATTCCTATGGCCTAGAAAAGTTAAGTTGCCTAAAACGACACACAGGTAGTAAACTCTATGAACTACAACTCAAATTCTAGTCTGAGTTCTTCAGCTGAAATTTAGCCCACTCACTGACTAATCATTCTAATTTATCTGCAGATATCTCTTTTCTAGATGTCTTCATTAAGATTCAGAATCAGGTTCTTAAAGCCACTTCCAAAAATTCCTTTTCACTTCAAACTACAAGGCTATCCTCAATTAGGAACTAACAATAGACTAGCAATAAAGGTAAGAACACTTTACTTAGCTCATCATTCTCAGAGGTAAAGGATGGTAAAGGGGACTCAGTTTATTCTATGAAGCATTCTCTATTGAAAATTATTTGCATGTTATATTCAACAACATAAGAGAGTTTTCAAATATGAATATTCAACCAATCATACATATGGATTTCTCCTAGTTTTTTTGGTTTCTTCTTCACTGACTGCTTCGATTCATGCTAAGTAAGCCTGGGAAAATATATATTTTTTTAATTCTATTAATCATAGTGTTCGCCCTAGGGGTTAAGAGAGAGTATTTTGAAATGATATTTTTTCTAACCAGGGGGAAGGCCACAGGAGCCAGAATGGCTTGAGTTTCCAAACACAAAAAGCTAAATAAAATCAAACATTATCACATTATCAAACTTTCGTAAATCCTTTCACAAGTCATGCTACCACATTTCCTTTACTCTTTCATTTTTTCCTGTTTCCTCTCTAAAACATTGCCTATAGCTTAACTCCATTACTGACTTTGATTTTTTTCATACAAAAAAAAAATTCCATGTGTGTGGTTTTCCAGCATTTATGAGTTTGACAAGTTTATTTCCTTGTCATCTTTTTTTCCATTATGGCACTGTAAGAACTCTTTACCTTCAAATCTTACCATCATTCCTCAATAGTAGCTTTCTTTTACTACCTCAGGTGCACATGGAAAATCAGGTGGAGAAAGGAAACTCTCTAGAGTTTTATTGATCATATCACTTTTTAAAACCTTATTTGGATAGTCACTTAAAAGAATGGGTTAATGTGATGATTTAAAAGTTTGCAAATCTCACTTAGTCTATTTAATATTTAGTGTTAAAAATCTTCATCTCAGGGTATCTAAAAGTACATAATGCAAGGAAAAGAGAATCTTATATTTGCCTTCCTATATATGGACATTGCCAATCCTTTAGGGTCACAAAGAAAGAACAGTATCTTCCAAACCACCCCTTCATTATTCTACCACCTCATTTCTCATTAAGGTCACTTTTAAAACTATCAGAAAATAGCTAAATGTTCCACTCAAAAGATTATGTAAGTATATACTTCACAACATGGGCTTTCCAGGTGAGTGGATAAAGAAGCTTTACATAGTACATCCCATAAGCAGACCAGCAAAATCATCTAAAACAAAATTAGATGATAATTCCTCCAGCCCTGTTAGTCGAATTGCTCTAGTTTTAATATAGCACAATATGTTCCAAATTCTAAAACGTAATTCAAAATAAATAAAATATTATCAATAAGTAATTTTCCCTGAACCAGTTTTCTGGATCCAGACGTGTCATTTGGTCTAATTTATACTTTAACATACCCATGACAGGATGAAGAGTGTTTCCAGAAAGCACATTTGTTTTTAGACTTTAAATTCAAAAACATGCAGCCATCCAGGAGTTTAAATGAATTCCGTGAAATGGACAGAGTCCAAACTGTGATGATTACAGAAGTAAAGCTCAAATAATCATCTTATAACCTGTATATCCAGTTTGGCTCAATTCTACTGAGAACTTTGAGACACAGTTCTGGTGATAAGTAGATTAGATGATAAGCATCTGTTTGCCTGTCTTCTCTGACTTAAAAGAATACCGAGGAAAGACCATTTCTATGAATTTAATAATAATTCTGTTGCTTTTAGTTTCCTCCCTTGGCTTGTAACTCCAGAGAAAAACACTTCATTATCCTTAACCCTCCCAGATTCCTGTGGATGCTTCACAATCACTGGCTTCTATTTCATTTCTTTTGGATCTTTCAAAGTGTTAAGTATATGGCTCCTCCATATATGAATATCTAATTATCCTAAGCACTGCTGAACTTCTAAAGTATCTACTTTCTTTCTTTGATTTGCAGTTTTCTATACTGACTTCTTCAGCTCAACATCAAATGTCCCTGAATCCTCTTAAAAGCAAATCTACAATTGGAACTCAAATTTCTTCCTTTTCTGGTTTTTTATTGCCTACACTGTAGGCCTTTTTGAAAGATAATTCTTTAAGCCTCCTCACATGTTAAGCAATAGTCAAGTACACAAAGAAGCAATTGAATTTGAGAATAATTAACTAAAATAGCAAGCAGTACAACACAGTGATTAAGAAAATGACATTGGTGGCCGGGTGCGGTGGCTCCCACCTATAATGTCAGCACTTTGGGAGGCCGAGGTGGGTGGATCATCTGAGGTCAGGAGTTCTAGGCCAGCCTGGCAACATGGTGAAAACCTGTGTCTACTAAAAATACAAAAATACAAAGATTAGTCTGGCATGGTGGTGTGAGCCTGTAATTGCAGCCACTTGGGAGGCTGAGGTGAGAGAATCGCTTGAACCCAGGAGGCAGAGGTTATAGTAAGCTGAAATTGTGCCATTGCACTCCAGCCTGGGCAAGAGAATGAGACTCTGTCTCAAAAAAAAAATGACTTTAGCATTCACATTGCCTGGCTTCAGGTGTGGTTTTGTCATTTTCTAGCTATGTGATCTTGAGCACATTATTTTCTCTAGACTTTTGCTTCCTCATATCTAAAACGAAGATATTTATAGTAACTATCTGAGAGATTAATGATGAGACAAAGAAAATCCATGTGAATAATCCAGCAAATTTTCTGGTACATAATACACCTTTATAGTTATTAATAATGGCAATATAGAACCAGAAATTCCATTTGACCCAGCAATCCCATTACTGGGTATATACTCAAAGGATTATAAATCATTCTACTATAAAAGTACATGCACATGTACGTTTATTGCAGCACTATTCATTAATAGAAAAGACTTGGAACAAACCCAATAATAGACTGGATAAAGAAAATGTGAAACATACACACCATGAAATACTATGCAGCCATAAAAAAAGATGAGTTCATGTCCTTTGCAGGGAGATGGATAAAGCTGGAAATGATCATTCTCAGCAAATAACACAGGAACAGAAAACCAAACAGTGCATGTTCTCACTTGTAAGTGGGAGGTGAACAATGAGAACACATGGACACAGGGAGGGGAACATCACATCTTGGGGCCTATCGGGGGTGGGGGGCTAAAGGAGGGATAGCATTTGGAAAAATATCTAATGTAGATGAGGGGTTGACAGGTGCAGCAAACCACCATGGCATGTGTATACTTATGTAACAAACCTGTATGTTCTGCACATGTATCCCAGAACTTAAAGAAGAATAATAATAATAAAGTAATCTTTCCCCACTAGGTTTCCACTGCCATATTTCACATCCTAAATTTACCTTCTCAGTTACCAAGATTAGCCCAACCCAAGCCTAGTTCTACCATTGTTTTAAGACCCCTATATTGATTTCCCTGTTAACTGCATAAAGGACATTCCTACTAGATGATCAGCTGTCTTACCTCCTACTTAACCAATGAAGCTGTGCCATTATTCTGACAACTTATTCTTTGCTCCAAGTTTCCTAATTTATTAATTAGACTTTCTTACAGATAGCAAGTCATTGAAAATAAAATTTTCCTCAAGTATCTTATTCAAAAGAATATCAATCAGTAAACATTCTTGGTTACAATCCACAGCACCTGATTATAGTCTATTTCTATATACTATAGGGATAGACTACAGGGATATGGGTAGTTCACAGCTTAGAGAACCAGGTGCCAAAAATGACCAATAATCAATGTAGACAAGAAACATGAGTATTGCCCAAGGTAGAAGAAGCATGGGCACAGTCACCCCCTGAGAACATTCTCGTTAGGTGACTTTTGATGATACCATCCTTCTGGTACTGTCATCATTAAATGCTCAAGCCCACCACATCTAAATTATTGGTGTGGCTGCCTTTTTCAAACACATCACAATTCTCACTGCAACTGTTACCATTGCCAACATGAATAATGTTTATCCCCATAAAATTCAAGTGTTCCACCTAAGATTCAATGGATGAAGCTGGAAACCATCATCTTCAGCAAACTAAAACACGAACAGAAAACTAAACACTGCGTGTTCTCACTCATATGTGGGAGATGAACAATGAGAACACACAGACACAGGGATGGGAACATCACACACAGGGGCCTGATTGGGGGTGGGTGGCAAGTGGAGGGAGAGCATTAGGACAATTATGTAATTCATGCAGGGCTTAAAACCTGGATGATGGGTTGTTAGGTGCAGCAAACCACATTGGCACATGTTTACCTATGTAACAGACCTGCACGTTCTGTACATGTATCCCAGAACTTAAAGTAAGATTTTTAAAAAATAAATTTATGAAAATATTAGGAAATGATAAGTTTCTCTTTACCTGTGTCATCCACTTGGAATCTGTTAAGTATTTCTATGTATCAATCACTTGTAAAGTATAAAGAAAATATATAGACTTGGCCCACGTATTTGCCATAACAGAAGTTTATTTCCAACTGAAGACAACAAAGTAATACTTAATTCAAGATCACTTTTTTTGTGTGTATCATGTGCACTTTAAGCCACTAAAAGTCAGAGCAGGGAATACATAGAATGTGTCTGAATATTAACTTGATTTACTAACAAGAAATTCATGGCCTTACCTTTACAAAAATCCTGGAATTTCAGTAATTGCAACTGGATAAAGAACAAGTGGACATTTAGAATGTGTTATGTTTGCTAATTTTCAGTGATATTGTTGAATCACATTGAATAGTCTATACAGTAACAAAATCCAATCAAGATTGTTATTCTTGTTATTCTAATGATAGGCAAAATAATCACTGCCAAGTTGATACTCAAGGGTCAGAAAGGACATGTCACTATTTGTTCCACTTGGGGTGGAACAGAAAGGAGAATACCATGTTCTGAGGTCTACAGTGCTTTATCAGGGACACAATTATGAATATGGAATGATAAATATTACTGACAGCTGTATGATTACTTTAATTTATAGCCATGTAATCACTAATAGTGCTATTCATGCTTTCCAATGCTCGTATAGCATATATTCTTGTTAATGCCAAAAGAAAAAAATTCTCCATAACAATATATAGATATGCTATAGCCTAAAAGAACATTAAAGGGAAATTAAACTAAAATGGCTTTCCATTAAATCAGATTTTTTGTACTAAGAATATTTTTGGTTGTGGAAAACTGAAATTGGCTCTATTAAAATAATACTGGTGTACTCTAAACAACAGAAAAATAGTTTTGGTTTTCTTGAATCATCTTGGAATCTCTGTTTCATGTAGAGATATTTACATGCATAAGCATTTTTCAAAAAATAAAGATGGTAGCAGTTTGAAGGCTGATGGTATCAGGTGGGCACTGCTTTCTCAATACTTTAAAAAGGTGCATGCTTTTATGACAATTTACCTCTGTCCACATCTTTTATGGTGTAATGGGATCTTTTCTATGCCATTATTTATCAAGTAGTTTCTTCTCCAAGTTTACTCCAGATACGTGGTCCCTAAATTATGACTCCCACCTATTAGCTGCCCATTTTTCAAAGGTACTGGAAGCGTTTTACTATTAAACTGTCTCTGTTTTTCAAGTAATAATATGGAAATAATATAATCATTGTCATCTTTAAGATAGCAAAAAATAGGTCCTTTTTCTTTGTTACATAGGAAACTTACAACAACCCCAATGTTCATTCCCAAATAACACCAATGCCATATGTTAACTGAGGAGGGCTTTGAGTGGAAATTACGAAGTCACAGCCTGTTGCTTCCTGTTTGTAAATACATGGAGTGGAATCTAATTAGACTCCAGAGGAAATGTTGCCTGGGGAATTTATTTGTAATACGTGAAGGTGCTTAGACAGTTCAAGGCTGTGCTGAAAGAGGTTAGCATTGTCGTGTTATATGACATGTCTATTTTTATTTCTTTCCAAGGCTTACTAAATAAATGAAGCTCCAAGAAAGAACATGGACAGCAGGATGATTTTGGTTACATGTCTCAGGTATAAATAAGATGAATTTTTCTAGCGTAAAGCACCTGCTTCACTGTGCTTAATAAACAAAACCACAGAGTGCTATTAAAGTGCATTCACTTTAATTGTGATTGAGTGAACATGATCTGCTGTGGTATTTGCCTTTGTATAAAATTTTCTCCTTGTAATGATACTTAATCATTTTGGCATATAACATTTCAGGGGACATTAAATTACCATGGTGGAAGATTGACAATGGCCCCTGAGTCACCTGAACAAGAACTGGAAAATATTTTTCAAGCTACCTTTTCATTCTGCTAATTAAATAGAATTATAATAATCTTCTGCTATAATATATAAAATGTAGGAAAGGTGAGTGAGTTAAATTTCTCCTGTAATTATATGAACTTCAAAGACCAATGTCTCCCTGGTAATAAGTGGTTTTGTAACTCCAAGATACATGAGCCATGGTACAGAAAAGAAATGAATAATGGTTTAATCCACATGACATTATTAATTTTAGAATAAAAGAGTGGGATGCTATTTCCAATGGCCATCATAATTCCATTGTACAGATGAGATCTGAAATCCTCTAATAACACTTGTCTGCTCACCACATATATAGAATACTGTTTATTTCATACATAACTAATGATATTAGATATCAGCACAGTAAATCACTTATAATTTTAAAAATCTACTTAGAACACATCATTTAAAGCTCAATATTTGTTTGCTTCTCCAGAGACATATAGAGTATTAAAGTTTATAACTAATTTGTCTGATATATGTTGAGGTTTCCTAGGCCTTAATAGAAAAATTACAATTAATCCCATTTAGTTGGATCTTGCTAATTATGAAATTATAAAAATTTAGAAAAGCTAGGTTAAAACTTACTTTTGTGACATATAGAGAGGGGAAACTTTTCAACAGAAGTTAGGATGAAGATGCAGGGGAATGTTTGACCTCTTTAACAAAGACTTCTTCATTTTTAAAGTGTGTGTTAGTAACATTTTTTAACATCCGTGCCAACAGCAAATGCAGTGTTAAAATCATTCTTATCTAAAAGCAGCTTTGACAAATAACACTACTGGTAATTACTGCATATGTTTAATATTATATAGTTAGAAATTACTTCATACTTTTGAAAATGACAGAAATATACAAATACACACAGAGCTTAAAACAGATGCAAGTCAGGACTTTCACGCATGATTTTTATTTGAAATCTTATGTTAAATTAATTAGTAGAAGCATATTTTTATTTTGTGGTTCAGTCTAATTTATGTATATCCAGGAGAATGAAAAAAGATTAGAAGAATGAGCTCCAGACAAAAATGAGATTGTCTGAGTTTGAACCCTGACTCCGCCACTAGCTAGCAATTTAACATTAAGCATGTTAGTCTCTGTGGAACTCACCTTTCTAATTCATAAAATAAAGATAATAATACCTAATTCATAGTGTTCCCCTGAGGATTACGTGAATTAATATATGGATGGCCTTAGAAGAAGGCCTGAAATATAATAAGATGCATATTGGCTATTGTTAACTATTGGTAACAAGCATTAAGGGAAAAAAGAAAACAAAGTGAGAAAGAGGCAGAGAAAATGAAAAGGAGGGAGAGAAGGAAAAAGAAAACAACTTTTCTTTGAGTCATGATGTTAAGAAAGGCCTAGAAGAAGACCCACACATACTGGTGCCAGGATCAATATATTTTGTTGGAATCAGTCTCAATTTTCCATTTTATTTTGCTCTTACGGAATAAGTCCAAGTTTCCGTAAGGTGTGTTGAACTTCTGAGGATAGCAAATTAAAAGAGTCTGCTGGGTTCTGCTTTTGAATGGAGTGTGTTTATTAAATCAGAGCAATGGTGCATGACACATACTAATAGTGCTGTCAGATATAAAGAGATTATGGCTTTGATCAACCACCAGAAGATATATCTAATTTAAATGGTGTGTGTAGGCATGTGTGTGTGCTGCTGCATCTGTGTTCTCCCTCTCAGATCCTCTCTCGGGAAGTAAAGGCTACATCAGAGAGACATGTAGCAGGGCTATGGGGTAGGACTCTCGCCAAGGGTAGAACAAAATGTATTGCTATGCACATGGATTGAACTTGCTACCTTACATTCATTGCTATATTCTTCTATCCAATTGAGTTAGACAGCCATGAGGCAATAAAATGGTAATCTAAGCTGCTTTAACTTACTCTGTATTTAGGTTGGTGCAAAAGTGATTGTGTTTTTTGCAATTAAAGGTACTGCAAAAAACACAATTACTTTCATTTTCTTCCAATAAACCACATCAGTAAAAACAATTTCATAGTAGTTCATCTCAAAATATGAAGCACATTTTTCATATACATTTGACTTATTAATCATCTTGTCACCAGAATTTAGATCCCATGACATGTATGTGGTAACTAAAACATTATTAAAATGACAAAAGTATTGCCTGATATGGGGTGCTTTGTGTTCATACAGCTCTTAATAAATGGAAACAAAGAAGCTGATATCCAGACAGATTGAATAGAAAAGGCCTGAACACAAGCATAATTTACTTCTTCTGCTTTCATTTTGCAGACACATTTTCCTGTCCAGTGGCAGAAGTGTAAATTATAAAGCCTCCAGACAAAAATTTGTGTAGTGTTTCCTATAGTCTTAGTTTTTTTATAAATAAACCATGTCCAGGAGCATCGAATCTTCTTTAGCTTCCTTACCAACAATTTCAATGAGAAACTACTTGTAAGAGTCAATAAAGAAAAATTGAGAAACAAATAGGGATTGCCTTTCTTTCTCTGACTTCATTTTAATGTTTTTCTCTTCTTTCTATCATTTTTTGCATATATATTTAATTCTCTACCTCCCATATGGATAAATAAAACTCAACATATTTTATAGATTATAACTTCTGGGTAACTAATATATACAAATATTTTTTACCAAATATATATTTGTATTATTATTATCCTTCACCCAAGTATACGGACACATGATTCATTACCCCAGTGGGATAGCATTAGATTTGCTGGCAAACTTTTCCTAAACATTCTGTCGCATTCAAGTATGTGAGTAAGAAAAAAACTGGGGTACCTGGCAATATAATTGGTGAATGCTCATAATCAGCCTGCCATTTAGTATTTTATCTTGAGAAAACAAACAAGCAAGCGAAAATCTCTCATCTTTACCTATTCTAATTTTTTATTTTTCTGCTTTTCTGCCAGTATATAATCATCAAGAACTTAATATTTTGGAAATGATTCAAAACTCGTCTATCCAAATATAGGTTAAGAAATGGTCCAACATTTGTCCATTCAAGAATAGGCTTATGTATGCCCATAAGGTATGCTTTTAATCTAGGCTTGTTTAAGTTTCTGGTGATACAAATAGCACTGCAGAGAAAAATAGGCAAATGCAACATGTCATTCTGGGTGCAGAAATTAGAAAACTTTAATAAGGATTCTTTATCTAGTGTCGGCAAACCTCCATATCTGAGAGAATTTGAAGGACAAAAACATTGTCACTTGTCCAAGAAGAGAAGTCAGACTACTGTTTTATTCAAACACTTACATAATGTAACTGCATAAAATCTGTTGCCTGAATAAACTCCTCGGCTAGATATTAGACTGTTATGCACAAAAAATTCTATAAACTTTACATTATCAAAAGAGAGCTATGTAGATATTACTTAGGACTTAATTATATTTGTCAGCAAGTTCATTTCCTCCAAATTTTTATTTTTTAGAAATTAAGAAGGTACGAAACTTGATTTTTTAAAAAATTATCTTGATGATCACGAAGAAAGAGTTTGGGGTAGATAAATGAGAGTAATTCTTTTTTTTTAAATTGTGTTTTAGATTTTGGGGTACATGTGAATAACACGCAAGATTGTTGCATAGATACATACACGGCAATGTGGTTTGCTGCCTTCTTCTCCATCACCTATATCTGACATTTCTCCCCATGTTATCCCTCCCCAACTCCCCACCCCTTGCTGTCATTCCCCAAGTTCCCCACCATAGACCCCAGTGTGTGATGTTCCCCTCCCTGCGTCCATGTGTTCTCATTGTTCAACACCCACCTATGAGTGAGAACATGCGGTGTTTGATTTTCTGTTCTTTTGTCAGTTTGCTGAGAATGACAGTTTCCAGGTTCATCCATGTCCCTACAAAGGACACGAACTCATTGTTTTTTTATGGCTGCAAAGGACACGAACTTACCTTTTTTTTATGGCTGCATGGTGTATATGTGCCACATTTTCCCTGTCCAGTGATTCCTGGACACCCTTTGGGAAAAATACTTCACATAGTTGACAAAGAATGTTAACGACACCCCACTTCAAATGTCACTAGCAAATTTATTTTGCTGTGCCCTATTCTTTAAGAGTATTAGTTGCTTACTGATTCAAATTGCCTCTGTGTTGCTGTTATTAAACTCTATAAAGAATGACTCATAATAGCTCCTTATCTAATGCTGTCCTACTGGGGTAATGAAGAGTTTAGTTCCAACTAATGGATCATGTTAAATAATTGTTTTCTTGTATATTGGGGCTACATTTTGCATAACAGGGTAGCAAGATACTTTAAAAGGCATTAGGTCAACTCATTCTGTTTTACTTGGAGCCTGAGTCACCATGCACCCCGTTGACTCATCCTCCACCAAGGGATCAGCTTTAGAAATGGCCAGTGGCCAAAAGGACATATTTCTACAAAAGGGATGGTGTATCTGTGGTTTGCAAATTCCTAGGACAGATCATATGATTCTAGGTTTCATATTTATTTTAAAGTAAAGTGCTGTGATTCTTTCCCTCTGATTCAACTTTTTAAAGGATTGGGTCTACTTTTGTGTCTTTACCTCTGGGCCCTGGGTAAACGGAACTCTTTCACAAAGTTATTCAAAAAGTACAACGAATAAATAAATAATGCTTCCTGAGGAAGCTGCAGCTTAGAGGTTTATTAGGCAACAATGCAACCACTGGGCACATTTGACATAAGCAGATAGATAGGCATGCAAACCAGCAAGCTCAAAATAAAACCAGCTAATGAAAAGAAATTCCTAAGTGTAAAGGGGCATTTTAGCTTCTTATTTTTCAAGTTAGTTTTCTAGAAAAATATATTAAATGCAGTTGGAACCAGGAAAGCAATTTTTCTTTCAAATAAGGTGCAATTCAAGCAACATTATGAAACCTTATCTGCATTTTGGCAGCACCTACAGAACCTGATATAATATTAATACCTGAGTCCCAGCTTCAGAAGATCTGATATATTTGGTCTAACATGCAATCTGGGCATTAGGGGGTTCTAAAATTTCCCCAGGTGATTCCAACAGGCAGTCAAGGAAGAGAACTACTGAAATAGTGAACGGAAGAGAATATAACATTGCAGGCAAAGAAAAATTAGACTGTGGAACTCATGGATTTAAGAAAAACATTTGTAATGAGAAAAGCAAAGTAACCTGGAACCAAGCCACATGTCATGTGAACAAGGGGACTAATCAACTGTGTTATATTCATAATCATGCCTTGTAGTTTAGTGGTAAAAAAACGAATGGTCTCCACCTATGTAAATCTACATCAATGCATCTTACAAACGTAAGGTTGATTGGCGGGGGGAATCTTCGGGAGAAAGCATTTTAAATGTCATTTATGCAGTGTTCAAAATGTGCAAAATATTTGTTTTAGGAACACATTCATCTATTTTCAAGCTATAAAGAAAAGCGAGGGACTTATGAATACAAAATTTAAGGTAGTAGTTGCCTTTTGGAGAAGGCTAATTGGGGGCTTCAACACTCTTGGTAATATTTTATTTTTAAGTTGGGTAGTAAATATCATTTTTAAAGGGAAAATTTATAAAACTTGCTATAATTCCTTTATAATCTCTCATTTATTTTACCTTAAGAGCCTGTGACTCACCAAAAGCATCAGTTAACCTAACAGAATGAAGATGTGTTAGTTCAGTTTGAAGGTGTGACTGTAAACAGGGAAAGAAAATCAAAATGTTATATAAGGTGAGAGAATATGAACTAAAATGTAGCTGTCAGGAATTCTCAAGGAGTACTTGCCTCTTAAATTATTGGAGCAGAGGGTACAGTGACATAAAGAGCAAGAAGGAGAAAGGACAGAGAAAAGGGGAGAGCGAGAAGTGAGAAAGATTGATTTTGCCTTATTTAAGTTAAGAATGAGGGAAAATCATTTTCAAGCTGAAAATACATTTCAGCTCTTGAGTGATTTAACATAGTAGGCTTTGGACTTTGTAGTTAAGCGTTAGAGCGCCTGGGTGCAGATTTAACCACTCGATACCCTAGGTTTTCCTGCATGTTAAATGGCAATAATAATAGTAAAATATTCAGAACACTTGGACTAACACAGACAAATGCCTAATAAATGTTGGCTATTATTTTGTTTTTGCCATTCAGATGCCATTTGGCTCCATACCTTCCTACTCTTGTATCTTTGATTTCTCCAAGGCCTACCTGGGTGCAAAACTGAGAACCTATTAGTTCTGCTGAGACCTCTTCTTTGAATATGTTGTATGAGCATAGAGAAGCGTTTGCCATTGTACACCTCAAGGCAATAGCTTAAACATTATTAGCTATATTGCCCATTGAGCTTCCTTAATAATTCCACTGTGGTGGGCACTACCCAAATTTTTTGACACCTACCTTTTCTAGATAGATCCTTTATTATACAGGATAACTTATTCTAATTTCTGCCCCCAAAATATGCAGAGAAAATTGAATCAATGTAATTCCATAAAGTATCTAGCTACTCAGTGAGATCCTTGGACTAGCAGTATCGGCATCACCTAGGAGCTTTTATGAAATAAAGACTCATGTCTACCACAGCCATACTGAATCAGAATACGCATTTTAAGAAATCCTCAAGTGTTTTCTGTGTACTGCAAAATTTGAAAAGCATGATTCTTCACCAGAAAATAGGATAGCCACACAGATAAAGGAAGCACCATTACTCTTCTTTGAAATTTCTCAGGTATATTTTTCTTTTTAACTTTAATTTCTATCTGATACTTATTTGATAAAACGCTATAGATCCCTAAGTACTGAATAAAAGATTATGACTCATTCATTTTTCTTCCTCTCTCTGGCTCCTTGTTTCATTGACCCAGTGTTATCATCCAAGCCAGACACAAAAGACAAACCTTAAAATGAGAAGCAGCCCAGAGGAGTAAGTTTATTTTGTTCTCACTGATTAAAGCTATGTGGCAGCTTTGCTTGCTGATCCTAATTGAGATGACTTGAAGTTTGACCTGTTTAAAGTATAAATACATTATTGGCAGCAAATGAAAGCAGAAAGTTCATTTCAAATCTCCCTAGGGTAGATAATCCTGTTCAGAATAATCAACTTTTCTTTCTTAAGAAGAAATATTGACTGAGAAGATTCTTTCTAAATAAGTCAACACATATCACCATCTGGTACCTGTATGGAGTTTTACCTTTGATTAAACTTACCCTTTGGCTGTCTATCATCTGCCTATTTCACCTTCTTGCCCTATATTTTTAGCAACAATAAGATAATCTGCACCTCACCAAGAATCCAATAAAGAGTTTATCATTGAGCTATCATATATACTAAATGAAAAATGGAAAATTAAGTTGCTGGAAGATAAGTATAACAAAAGTTTGCTTCTGTAAAAATCAGATTGCTACATTTATTCTATTTTATCTAAGCAAATGAGGTGTTTTGTTTTGTTTTCCTTTGCTTTGATTGCTTTTTGTTTTCCATTGATTCTGAAAATTATGGAGTAGGGTTTTTAGGTGTTCTGAAATTCTTTAACCTACATTCTTGCTCCTTTGATAGTTATTTTACCATATGATCATTACCTTCACTGCATCAAAGCTTACATTTTGTTTTATGTATTGGAGCTTGAAACCAGGTTATTTTTATGCAACACCCTTTCTTGAAGAGATCATGCAGTATTCAACTCTAGGCTTGAATAAACTGTTAGTTGTTTCTTTTAAAAATATATGTATTCCAGATACACAGAAGCGTACTGAATATCTATGTACACAGCATTATCTGTTGCCTACAAAAGCAGACCTTTGTGCCCCTCTCATCCAGCACGTTTATCTGTGGCCGATGCTGCTCACTGAGACTAGCAGGGCACAGGTGGCCTGAAGGTTCTCACCTTGCAGTAGAGCTATTTTAGTCCCTGGATCTTATTTTTTTTCCACTGAGCTCCAGGATGACGGGCTGGTGGGAGGTGTACAAGGAAGGGAATGAGGAGGGTATGTTGGCAGTTTGCAAAGTCCTTGGTATCCCAGGACTCAACATCTAAATAAAGTGGTCTTTCAGCTCAAGCCCTATTTAAAAAGGAAAAAAAAAATTCTTCTACAGATGAAACAAATGCCAGATGGAAACTACTCTGCTGACTCTCCAAACAGGCCTGCAGCTGTTACTTCTTCCACAACTTTTTCCAGTGAAATTTTTAGGTTTCACCTGTTGACAGACATGACAGAATTTTGCTTCCCTCCCCCACTCTATCCCCATCCTCTCCTCAACTTCCCCTGGAAAGGAGAGCAGCCTGAACTCCTAGGAAGCATAGCTTACAGTGGCAGCCTTGAACACACTCTTGTTATATCTGTTTCAGAGGTAAATGGGACATTTCCTTTGGGGATAGAAGATTGTGGGTACTTCCAACTCTTGGTCCATTGGGCACACTGCTCAGGGGCCTGAGGCAGGCAGCAGAAAAGTAGACCCCCTTTTCCTCCTGGCTGTTTCTCTATGCTACCCTTTAAAATCTATTTTTCAGAACTTAGCTGAGGCTTTCCTTGGAGCTGAGTAATAACCACCATTAAGGTATAACAGAAATAGATATGGACCCTACAGTTAGAACAAAATGGGAAATCTGGGGTTATAAATCAGATCCCAGCTATAAAGGGCAGGTTTTTTTTTTTTTTTCAACTACAATTGACTTTCAGGGAGAAAAAAGAAGAGAAAAAGATTCTAAGCAAGAAAAAAAGAATTATTTCTCCTGGTTTAGACCGATGGCTACAGCCACACTGGCTTATATCACTGAGTATGGTTGCTTTTTTTTCTAAGATAATTAGTTCTATTGACACAGAATTTGATATTCAAAAATGATCTCCTAATAGATCTTCAAGCATCTGCTATCAAAGAAAAATGAGAGAGCATTGAAAGATAAAGAATTGATAGATAACACATTGAAAACTAGCAATATAATAAAGTTAATTAAAACTCAAACAAATACTGGGTGCAAGTTATGTAACATTTCACATACTGTTAATGGCGCCTACAATTCTTTAATGATTTTCATGATAAGTCCCACTGAGATTTCTCTGGTTAACTCACGCTCTTTTGAATTGAAATAGCATTTCTAAAACTTTTTAATGCCTCTTAAATTTGTCAGCACCGCCTCCCAGTTCCTCAACCTTGGGTGGATAATTTTATCTCCTACCTCATGGACAAAGCAGAAACCGTAACACAGAAAACCTCTCATCACCCCTCCATCCACCATATGAATTCACGTACCTGTATAACTTTCCTATGCCATCTCCAGCCCCTTCTCTTCTGACAAGTGGAAGGGCTGGCTTCACATACACTGGTCTCCTGTTCACTCCTCACCTTTCAAGCAACCTTACCTTACTAGGTTTCCATTTTCTCAGATGTATGACCAATATATCTAGGCCAACTGACTCATTCCCATCTACTTTTATGCATTATCACTTTTCTATTAAACAACAAACAAAACTTCAACTAAACATCACCTTTCCACGATCCATCCAGTGGTTAACGTGACCACTCTTTACATCTTACTAAGAGCTCCTTAAGGGAGAAAGGATGAGTTTAGGAGAAGGAATCCAGCATGCTAAGTTCAGCACCTGAATTAGTCTGTTCTCACACTGCTATGAAGAAATACTTGAGATTGGGTAATTTATAAAAGAAAGAGGTTTAATTGACTCACAGTTCCTCATGGCTGGGTAGGCCACAGGAAACTTACAATCATGGCAGAAGTGGAAGCAAAATGCTCTTCTTTACATAGTACCAGGAGAGAGAAAGATGAGAATCAAGCAAAGGGAGAAGACCCTTATAAAATCATCAGATCTTATAAGAACTTACTGTTATAAGAATAGCATGGAGGAAACCGCCCCCATGATTCAATTACCTCCCTCCATGAAACTTAGAAATTATGGGGACTACAATTCAAGATGAGATTTGGGTGGGGGCACAGCCACACCATGTTATTGTGCCCCTGGACCCTCCAAAATCTCATGTCTTCACATTTCAAAACACAACAATGCCTTCCCAACTGTACCCCAAAGTCTCAACTCATTCCAGCATTAACTCAAAATTCCAAGTCCAAAGTCTCATCTGGTCCCATCTGAGACAAAGCAAGCCCTTTCTGCCTATAAGCCTGTAAAATCAAAAGCAAGTTAGTTACTTCCTAGATACAACGGAGTTACAGGCATTTGGTAAATAAACTCATTCCAAATGGGAGAAATTGGCCAAAACACAGGGACTATAGGCCCTATGCAAGTTTGAAATCCAGCCAAAGCTTCAAAATGATCTCCTCTGACTCCATGTCTCACATCCATATCACACTGACACAAAGGGGTGGGCTTCCTTGACCTTGGGCAGCTCTGCTACTGTAACTTTGCAGGGTACAGCTCCCCCACCCTGGGCTGCTTTCACAGGCTGGCAGTGAGTGTCTTCAGCGTTTCCTGGTGCAAGGTGCAAGCTGTCAGTGGATCTACCATTCTAGGGTCTGGAGGACAGTGGTCCTCTTCTCACAGCTCTACTAGGCAGTGCCTCAGTAGGGAGTCTGTGTGGAGGCTCCAACCCGGTATTTCCTTTCTGCACTCTCCTAGTAGACGTTCTCTGTGAGGGCTCTGCTCCACAGTACACCTCTAGCTGGACATTCAGGCATTTCCATACATGCTCTAAAATATAGGTGGAGGTTCCCAAACCTCAATTCTTTACTTCTGTGCACCTGAAGGCTCAACACTACATGGAAGCTGCCAAGGTTTTGGGCTTGCACCCCCTGAAGCCATGGCCTGAGCTGTACCTTGGCCCCTTTTAGCCACAGCTGAAGCTTGAATGGTTGGGACACAAGGAAGCAATTCCCTAAGTTCCACACAGCAAGGGGGACCTGGGCCTGGCCCATGAAACCTCCAGACCTGTGAGGAGAGGAAATGCCACAAAGGTCTCTGACATGCCCTGAAGACATTTTGCCCATTGTCTAGGTAATTAACATTGGCTCTTTGTTACTTACACAAATTTCTCCTAAGAAAATGAGTTTTTCTTTTCTATTGCATCCTCAGGATGCAAATTTTCTAAACTTTTCTGCTCTGCTTCCCTTTTAAACATAAGTTTTAGTTCCAAACCATATGTTTGTGACTACATAACACTGAATGCTTTTAACACCACCAAAGGCACCTCTTGAATGCTTTGCTGCTTAGAAATTTCTTTGGCCAGATACCCTAACCAATCTCTCTCAAGTTCAAAGTTCCACAGATCTCTAAGGCAGAGGCAAAATGCTGCCAGTCTCTGCTAAAACACAGCAAGAGTCACCTTTATTTAGTTCCCAAAGAGTTCCTCATCTCCATCTGAGACTACCTCAGCCTGGACTTGATTGTCCATATCACCATCAGCAGTTTGGTCAACATAATTCAACAAGTCTCTAGGAAGTTCCAAAGTTTCCCACATCTTCCTATCATGTTCTGATGCCTCCAGACTCTTCCAACCTCTGCCTTTTACCCAGTTCCAAAATTGCTTCCACATTTTTGGGTATCTTTACAGCAGCAGCTCTCTACCCAATACCAAGTTACCATATTATTCCATTCTCTTCTTGCTACAAAGAAATACTTGAGACTGGGTAATTTATAATGGAAAGAAGTTTAATGGACTCACAATTCTGCATGGCTGGGGATGCCTCAGAAAACTTACAATCATGGTGGAAGAAGAAGAAATACATTCTTCTTCACATGGCAGCAGGAGAGAGAAGAATGGGAACTAAATGAAAGGGAAAGCCCCTTATAAAACCATCAGATCTTGTAAGAACTTACTATCATGAGAACAGCAAGTAAGAAACTACCCCATGATTCAATTGCCTCTCACCAGGTCCCTCCCATGACACATGATGATTATAAGGACTACAATTTAAGATGAGATTTGGGTGGGAACACAGCCAAACAATATCAGCACCAAATGGAGAAGAAGAACATAAACCACCACCACAGAGAAAACACATATCACGAAGAAATCCTTTTAAAGCTTAGAATATTCCAAAAGTGAAGACAGTGAGTGTTTTATAATGCACATGCCAGAAATACTGGTCTTCAACAGACTCTAGGCATGAAAGCTGCAGATACAGCCCCAGCTGCCTGCCTTCAGGAATTCATGGGAGTAATTTTCTCTAGCCAAGCTGAATGTGGAGATAAGAGAAAACCTTTGCTTTGAGATATGTTTTTTGAGTTTGAGTATACATAGAAAAACATGGAACATCCGATCTTGTGGCACAGGTATAAAACTGCCTGCTTATGGGGGAAAATGTTGCATCCCTAGAAAGACAACACTCAGTGTAACACCATGGCACCAGAAAGATGGCTTAGAGGAAGAGATTTTCTAAATTTTACAAGGTTGCGGTCAAAGCTGTGTAACTTATCTCCTATTAAGTCAGAGGGCATTGAGTCAGTATCTGAAACACTAAAAGATCTATACCCATTCATTGTGAAGATATGCTATGCTGCATAAACTTCCTTATCAAAGTAAGTTATATTTGCATTGAAGTAAAACCTTCTGCTTATGACTGGGCATAATAAGATAATTTTTAGTTTAACTTCATTTAGTAGGATATTGAACAATGAGTTATGAACTTTATTTCATATTTGGGCTTTTATATGTACTTATGAACTTTAAAATGAATGGGAGTTTATATTGAAATTCTGGAAGCCTTTATGCAGATGCCTTATATTGTACATCTCTATTCTGCCATTGAATTTTATTTCATAGCCACCCTGAGCTTCAGACAATATGCTTGGAAATAATTTAGGATGAAAAACAAAGGAAGAAATGATTTGTATTGATTTTAAAAAGTAGCCTTAGAAATTAATAAAGAAAAGACAAAAAACCCAAGAGAAAAATGGGTAAGAGTCTGGAAAATGTACTTCACTAAAGAAGATATTAAAAAATGAATACACATAGGAAGATGAGTTTAACTTTCTTAGTCATGAGGGATATGTAAGTTAAATTCCTAATTGAGACACCATTATGTACCCACCAGCATGTCTAAACTTTAAAACTTACTCTCAATACCAACTATTGACCAGCATGTAGAGCAACTTGTGGAAGTACATACCCTACTTTTGGGCTAGTAAATTGGTACAACCCCATTGAAAAACTTCATGGCAGTACCTGCTAAAACTAAACACAAGAACCCTATCAGACCTGGTTATTTCACCTCTAGGTATATAACAATATATTTCAAGCATATGTTCACTGAAAGATGTCTACAAAGATATTCACAGCATTACTATTTCTAATAGCCCCACACTAGAAAAAACAAAACAGTTTTTATTTTTTAGCTGTGACCAAGGCTGAATCTTCAGAATACCAGACAAAATGCTTTTAACTTAAAAACCCTCAGAGACTTCACTTAATCAATCTACAAAGTCTTATAAAGAGAGAACAAGAAATGAATTTCCTGCCTTTTATAATCACATTATCAATAAAGCAGTCTTGCCAAAATCATCAGACCAGAATCTTACCAAGTCTATGCACCAACTCAACCACCAATATTTAGGAGATACAAAGGGACATCTTAAATTTCACCATGGAAATACATACCATCATCAAAATCAGGGCTATGGAGAACTGTGCAGATCAGAGATCTAGTTTCTTGAGCAAATAAATTTTAAATAAAAAAGAAAGAGAAAGTTTATCTTACCAATTCCCTAGGCTAAAACATTGTTGTTGTTTTTTTTCTGTGTCAGTGCTATGTTATATAGTAAATACACTGTTAAAAATCTGTCATCGTGCTTGTCTCTGGGGATGTAGAGATAAATTTTTCAAGATCCTTTTCCTCAAAGAGAATGTGAAAATGTAACCGCTGAGAGTAACATCGTGTTTTAGGTTCTATAAAGCATGCTGTTCAGGTCACAAGAGAGTATCCAGTTATCTGGGAATATAGACAATACATAAGCTGTCTCCATAGTAACCTGGTTATAATTCAGAGGAAATTGAGAAACATATACGAGTATAGAATCCCAGTTCCCAGGTATGTCAATGACATGTACCCTAACCAATCTCTAATGATCCCATAGACAAGACCATATAGATAGAACTGATACATCTCTCAAATTCTATCACACTTAGAGTATAACTTGCCTGTCTACAAACTCAATTGCAGTTAATTATAATTTCCAACTGCAGGCAGTAGATGTGTGTCTAGAATTCTCTTCTCCAATTTTTTGTTTTGCATAACTTCTTACTTTTATTTTTCTGTGGGTTTAAAAATGTAAGACTTTAGTGAAAGGACTCTGTTAACTCTCTCCGTCTATTCTAAATGTCTATTCTAGACAAATTATATTTCTGCTTGTCAGCAGTTTTGTTAAAGTGATATTTAGGCTACTTTATCTTTTTTACTACATTTTCAATGAGAATATTCTTACTACCACATTCTTAAGTCACTTAAGACTTTGAAGTTTTCTTAAGATGTATCCTTAATTAATGCCACGTCAGAATTGACAATGAATGGAATCAGAGTTTAAAAATTGAATTCAGAAGAGATTGTTTTCCTTTCCATTGTTTTGAAAAATGTTATACCTACTAACTAAACTCCCCACATGGTCATAGTGAAGAAAGTTAGCCAATGAGCTGTATTCAAGGAGGCTTGGTAATTTGTCAAGGGTGAAACAGGAAATCTGCAAAAGTCCTATGGGCTGCCTTTGTTCTTTCACTCAATAAATACCTGAAAGACAAGTATGGTCCACATTTATATCTCTGGGACTAAGTACCAGCAATATAATTATGAAAAGCAAACTTGCAAACACACACAGGCACATATATGGACTTTGCTCTCTAAAAACATGGCATCAGATGAAGGTTGCAGAGTGGTAAGTGGACAATTATATTGCTGCATATTTTGAACTCATGGAAATAAACCCTGGAAACACCCCAAGATAGCACCTTTGCAGAAAGTCTGTAAAGCATACAACACACAGGTACTATGTAGCTACAGAAAAACAGAAAATGGTCCTTGGCCTCCAGAAACTTATACATTTGGGAGATAAAAAAATGTCAGGAAGCAGCAAATAACATTTCAGAACAGTATAAGATTAAGCGTAAAGCGAGTGCTAAGACCTTTTGAATGTAATCAGAATTCATAGTAGGGAGACCAGGTCTCTTACAAAGATTTAGGAGAAAAAGTAGGATTTGTGATTGAGTGAGTGGGCAACAGATGAGGACAATAAGCCCAATGGCTATGTATAGAATTATGAGGTTTCAATTCCTGACAATTGGGAAAACTGATTTGTTTTTATTTATCATTGTTTTGATTTCATGCTATTAAAACCATAAATAGCATTACTGACTTGAGTAACATGAGATATGTTCTAGGTATCAGTTAATGGACATCATATTTGCAAGGATAGGAACTCTCTTACTAATTCTCCAAACTGCAAAGATAGCATGCCATGTGTACGTAATAGCCTTAATGTGTTTAGGAAAATATTATTGGATTAAAAAACAGACATTTTTAATTTAATAGAGCTACATAGAAAGAGTCACAAATGACTCACCCAATTGCCTCTTCATGGCTCAATGTTCATTTAACACCAATATAAAAATGGTAAAACATCATACATAGAATTTAACCTAAGTGCTTTACAAATGAGCATTAGAATAGTTTTTAAAGATAATTCAGGGACATCAACTGAAAGACTACATAAGCATTTTGGAGAAAATCAAAGTAGGACAAGGGAAAGGAATTATGACTGAAATGCAAGCAATTAAATACTGCCGTACTCATTTGGGCATATGGACTTAAATATGCTGCAGGTCCCTCTCCATCTGGATTTTAATAAGCTTTGAGTTATTGCCAATAAAATACCAAGAAGGCCTCTTCCGGCATTCACGGGCATCTGCCCACATGGTTTAAACAGGCAGCTGATGGGTTACAGTTGCTATTGAGGGCAAGATAAAGAAGGGGGCCAATATTTCAAAGTGGACAAAGGTTTCACAAACTTTGCCTAGTTAGAGCTTTTAACTGGACTCTAACCTCAACTAAAATTATTTGCTTAGGTATCATTTAAAATAATTCTACACGACTGAATCCTTCCTCACATTTTAAGTGAACATATTCACATTTAATTTGTCATCTTAAGTAGCAGTATAGAATATAGTTTTAGTAAATATTGGTATTTTAATTAAGTCTATCCCAACTCTTTTAATTTAATGTATAGAATATAAATTCCAAAGTGATTTGATATGCATCATTATTTAAGCAGTACATGAAGTAGACTTTCTATATCTGAAAATATAACTTTTTGATGCTTATATTCATATTTTTATTCCACTTCCCCAAGATAATTTTATTCTAAAGTTCAATAGTTTCTTCTTTCTGTTTTATTTGCACCATTTTAGAGAGTATGTACTCTGGAATTGTATGGTGATTTCCATTTGTATTCTACTCACTATCAGGTTTTATTATTTTTTAGAAATTTGGTGAATTATCAAAAGTTTAATTACTACATTATTTTTACATACTTAATAAAAAGTCACTGTTATTGCATAGAAGTGATAATTTTTATATTTAAGTCATTGACATCTCACCAAAACCTTTCCATGCATTTAAATATGTATGTATGTATTGTTAACACCAATAGATATTTCAATTCAACCCTTCAGACCCTACTTCAGTTTTCATTTCTGATATTTAAGAATGACCTCAGGGTGAATACCAAGATGCAATAAAGGTACTTGTTTCAAGCATCATTTACTGACAGAAAGAAAATTAAAATGGCAATTGGTGGGCTTATTAAAAAGGTATGAAGTTTCAAAAGTCCACATATCAAATGTCACGTTTTGTCATAGTGCCCTCTGAAATAAAAGGCAAGGTAGATTTGTTAAAATATACAGCACTTAAACCTAATTCATCTCTTTGTGAATTAAACAATGATTCCAGTTCAGCAGCCTTGAGTTTTGATTGTAGCTTTGTCACTGGTTAACTCCTCTACACATCAGGTTTATCCATTCATAATATGAAGTACTGAAGGTGCTGACACTACCAATCAGCAGATAGCATCAGCTCTACTCACATATTGCAGAGCCTTAAAGGTCATATGGACTAAGTTTAGCCTGCTCGAAGGCTTCCTTCCTGCCTTCGAGAAAGCAAGGAACTCTCAACAAAAAAGCAAGTGTTAGGAACTCTCAACACTTTTTATAAGTTAACTCTGGAATAGTTTATGTAGCAATACACTGTATGCTTTATCACATTTAACAAATTTAGTATTTGTAAGAACTCCATTTATTTTCCAAAGAAATGTTTTTCTGGATTAATGTGTCGTGTCTCTGGAACCCACACCATATAAACCTACTAAAATAATTCTAAAAGAGACTGGTTGGAACAGAAACTACCATATGGCAAATGGTGGGGGAGGAAAAAAAAAAGAACTAAAAACTAGCAATGGCTTAAAGAAAAAGTAAAGCAGAAGAGACATAAAGGCATCTTCACATATTTTGATAGGTTAATGTATGCAAAGTAGATCAGACTTATTTTTATTGCTAGGGTACATGGCTCTGAAAACAACAAACTCCATGGCCATGGGTTAGATTTAGAGGGTTATTTGATGTAAATAAGATATTTTCAAGAAATATTTTCCAATCATGTTTCCTTTCCTTGAAGACTTTCAAGGAAATGATGGAGGGAGGTCATCATCACAGCTATGGGATTGGTGAAAGAATCCTGCGTTTTGGAAGGTGAAGTATTTGTAGCAAGAACTAGATATCCTGTTTGCCCAATTATTCCTAGTTAAATGACCAAGGGACCATATATCCATTAAAAGTCCTCAAAGAGATCAAGGGGCTGATTCTCCTCTGAGCCATGAGCCCTACTACAGGGATAACATATTTGCATATTTGTCTGGTTTACCATTATTGTATTAGGTATACATTGTTAAAATGGGTAGAAGAATGAATAAATCATCTCTAATGGCTATTCACCTCTGAAACTCTGTTAATTCATGAATTATATTTAAAAATATCCACTGCTATTTTGTCAGACCTAGAAGAAGGGAAAACATAATTTTACCCATAAACTTACAGAAAAATGCATTTCAAATAATTCAAACCAGAAGTGTAGAGTTAGAATATATTAAGCCTATCTGCAAACATAAATTCTTAGTTAATCTGGCACCTACAAAATGATGCCCTGGGTTAACAGTTATGAGTTGAAGTGTGTCCCCAATCAAATTCACAGGTTGAAGTCCTAAAACCCAGTACCTAAGAATGTGGCTTTATTTGGAGATAGGGTCTTTACAGAGATAATCAGGTTAAAATGTAGTCATTAGGGTGGGCACGAATTGGATATGACCTGTGTCTCTGTAAAAAGAGAAAATTGGAGCACAGAGGGAAAACAATGAGAAGAGACATAGAAGATGGCCAACCAGCCAAGAAGAGAAGGAATGAATCCTGCCAACGTCTTGATTTCAGACTCTAGCCTCCAGAGTTGTGAGATAGTAAATCCCTGCTGGTGAAATTACCCAGTTTAGAGTACTCCGTCATGGTAGCTTTTGCAAAGGAATACAGACTGTCATATCAAACTCTATGACTAACCATTAAATAATTTTTTTAGAAATAAATGTTTGCATGTATTCACATCCTGAAAAACTCTTCTGAATTCATCATTGTGGATGGAATCCATGGTAAGTTCAAAAAGAATAAAATGTGGTTATAGAATTTATTTCTTAAAGTGGACTGAAAAACTCTTAAAAGGGTGTGGTAGGCATTGAGGCAAAGGCATTTAATTTTAATTTCTGTAGTGCAAGTGGGGCCTAAAGTGTTCTATGCAAGGTTTAGCATATACAGAGTAATATGTTAGGAGGAAAATTGAGTCTGCCGGAAAATCGGTACTCTGGGCCTAATTCTCTACTGGCTTATCTACATGTACTGCAATATATCCACTCTCATTTTAGTAGAGCAAGCCAAGTACCACTATAAGTCAAGGCTCTGGATGACAGCATCCCAACTATTTTAAAATCTTGCAGAGATAAGGTAAAATAACCACAGACATTTTTGGACAAAAAAAGGCATAAATGACACAAAGACAGGTATGTATACAATATAAGCAATTTGAGATCATAGAAATAAAAATTGCAGTTATTGCAATAAAAGACTCCATAGACGGTATACTCTCAAAAAGACATTTTCAAAGAGAAAATCAGAGAATTGAACAATAGAATGGATAAATTCACCCAAAATTCAGGACAATTATAAAGAAAACTTTAAAATATATATATATTAAAGACACAAAGGAGAGAATTGGAGCCAATAGATGGATTTATACATACATACATGCATAATACATAGACAATAAGATTTCATAAAGAGAAAATAGAAGAAATGATGGGAGAAGTAAAACTCAAAGATAGTTGCTAACAATTTCTAATGAAATTGATACTACAAAATAGGCCATTGTAAGGACTATAACAATATCCAAAGGCATTATTCATTAAGAAATTCGTTATTTTTTAAAAAGTCGGGTGAGCCAAACAAAATAGGAATGCTAGCCAAATTTAGCTAGATCACTACCAGTTTTTAAAGGCTTCAGTAAATACCACTTCTAAAGAATAAATATAGATGATGAAACCATACAAACCCCATAAAAGTTCAGCATAATTCATAGAGTAATAGTCTTTAAATTTGAACTTGAGTTACCCTAAATGCTCGAGTCTTTTCAAAATCAGTTGTTGATAGCCTTTATTTTCACAGCACCAGCAGGAACATTCTGAGACACTGTGAATCTGTTTCGGCCATGGCGCAGTGTGATATTTGCAGTCATGCACTGACTTACCGCAATTGCCCAGGAGTCTAAGAAGTTGATTTGTTATTAAGGAAACTCTCACTAAAGGTTCTTTTACTCTCCCTTTTTTCCTCTACCCCCACCTCCATTACATAAAGGAGGAGGAACTTAGCTACTGGTCATGAACTCTGTGTAATAAAACAACTCTGAACTTTTGTTCCAACTGTCTTCATTCATGAGCACAATTTATGTGTTGTGCCACCGTCACCAGGAAGGTTTAGAGATTTACAGATTGCAATTTACATCATATCAGTTCTATTTTCCTTCAATTTTTTCTCATAAAAAGGAGTAAAGCTAGAGAAACAGTAGAGTTTTAACAGAAAATTTGGGTCAACGCCAAATCCCTAAATGAACTTCTAAAGCAAAAGTATGTATTTAAACTACTCATATGTGAGATTCCAGGTTAAGTCAATTCCTTACCATAGCATATATGCATATATGCATTAGTTTGTTTTCACACTGCTGAGAAAGGCATACCCGAGACTGGGAAGAAAAAGAGGCTTAATTGGACTTACATTTCCACGTGGCTGGAGAGGCCTCACAATCAGGGCGGGAGGTGAAAGGCGATGTTGTTTGTTTGTTTGTTTGAGGCTGAGTCTCGATCTTGTTGCCCAGGTTGATGCAACGGCGCGACCTCAGCTCAGTGCAACACCTGCCTCCCAGGTTCAGCAATTCTGCCTCGTCCGCCTGAGTAGCTGGGACTGACGGGGTTCCAGCGCACCAGCCAGGCTGGCCGTAACTCCTGACCTCAGGTGACCCACCTGCCTCGGGCTCCCAAAGTGTTGGGATGACGGGCGTGAGCCGCTATGCCCGCAGGGAAAAGGTACCTCTAACATCGCAGCAGCAAAAGAAAATGAGGAAGAAGCAAAAGTGGAAACCCCTGATAAACCCATCAGATCTCGTGAGACTTATTCACTCTCACTAGAATAGCATGGAAAAGACCGGCCCCCATGACCCTCTGGGTCCCTCCTGCAACATGTAGGAATTCTATACAAATCAAGTTGAGATTTGGGTGAGGATATAGCCAAACCATATCGATATATGATTGTGGTTAAGTGATATATTTTGCCACTTATTTCTTTATATTTTAAAAGTAATCAGCCCAGTCCGGGTGCAGTGGCTCACACCTGGAATCCCAGAACTTTGGGAGATCCAGGTGGGTGGATCAGTTGAGACCAAGAGTTCAAGACCAGCCTGGCCAACATGGTGAAATACTGTCTCTACTAAAAATACAAAAATTAGCTGGATATGATGGCATGCACCTGGCATCCCACCTACTCAGCAGTCTGAGGCAAGAGAATCACTTGAACCTGGGAGGTAAATGTTGATGTGAGCTGAGATTATGCCACTGCACTACACCTGGGCGACAGAATGAGACTCTGTCTCAAAAAAAAAAAAAGTAATTAGCCCATCTGTAGTTCTGTTGGAGAGATGAAGGCCTGTAGTTTCACTTTTTTACTTCAAATTTAGGAAATTACCACATTTTATTTTTAAAATTTAGAAACTTTTATTGAACCAAAACATTTGTAATTATAATCTATGATTTGAAAGATTAAAACGTATATAAATGAGCTTATTTATTTTAAAATAATTTATAAATTTTCTCTCTGAGAGAAATGTGATGCCCACACCAACTTAAAAAAAAAAAAAGAAAGAAAAGAAAAAACAGAAACTCATTTGGCTTCGAGTAAACTAATTCAAACACTGTGAGACACAGAATTTTAGTTGTAACTCTAAACATATGAATTTTGAGTAAGTACTAAATTTGGAGAATGCAATTTTAGTAACAACAAGAAAAAAAAGCTTTGCCATGGCCAAATCTTCCCACAGTGCAAAACGAATTCGTTTTCCTTCTCGAATAGGCTAGCCCATGACTTTGCAACTAGGAGAGAAACTTCAGATTCTGGGCAATTAACACTGAAAATTACAGTTTACATGAAATACACTACCTCATCTATATATCTCTTTAAGAGGATTACTAGTTGAACTGAATCAGAGTTCAACTTAAGATGGAAACTTACTGAATAGTTATCATTTTTCTAATATTTCAAGAATTACTTGATAGGATTGATGTCTAGAGGGTTAAGTATATTTGTTAAATAAATCTGCATTTACATGCTAATAAAACAAATGTGAACACCTTCACACCCACTAGATTCATAGTAGAAATATAAGATAACATGGATGAATATAGGCACATATATTTGAATGCATATCTTTTCATCTTTTTAAAAATTTATTTTCTTGCTTAGGGTTAAGCAGAACCAACCTTTGGTATGAGCAAGTGGGGCCCAAGCTTGAACACTGAGCTTCAGATGGTTTTGCAGGGCACAAGTGCACACATAGAATTGATTTGCAAATACCTGGGTGCCTGACTCAGAAGCCAGATCCAGCAGACACAGCACTTTCTCTGGTCCTAAACATTTGCGCTCATGACTAACACCTGTCAGGCTCCACAAAAACACATCTCTGCATCTTCTGCACTCTGTTCTTTAACTTAAAATCCACTAAGTCAAAATGCAGTGCTCTTTGGGTTTAGGCCAAAATCAATGTAAGGCATAGAGGCTGTCTCAGAGAAGGGAGTAACTGAAGGGCAAAAATGCTTGCAAAAGAAGGCAAAGTAATTACCTTATCAAATCTGCCTTTTGAGATAGTTGGAGAGCAATAAATTATTGCTTAACAAAGTGGCCTTTTTTTAGCAGTGCTGAGATTCCAGTTTTTCACTTCTCATGCTCCAAATCATGACTCTGCAGATATTCACAACAGCTGCATAATTCTAAAAGTTACTCATACTTTGAATTTCTATTAATAAATATCTAGATCTAATAAAACAATGATGAATCTTGATGCTGATTCTTTACATGTCAAATAAATAGACACTGAATGCTAAATTCTTAATACTTTTATAACACAAAGTTAACAAAACTTAGATTTTCAAAAGATAAATTAAAATTTCATTTGTTTAAATGATTGATTTTTAATTGTGATATTTAGTAATTATAAGTTGTATTTTACCTTTTAACTTATGCTTTTGAATATTTTAGAAGAAAAATAACTTTCAAAAACATTTAAGATGATTTTATTTATAATATACTTTGGATTGTGTTAATATGAATATAGTTCCTAATTATTAAAATGATTGTTAAGTAATGAAAATGTTTTAATTAAAAGACAAAAGATTTTTATATTGTAAAATATAAAATGCAAACTTCCATTGCATTTATATTTAATTTATAAGACTTTAAATCATATCAATATATCAATTAGGTGAAAATATTGATTATATAAACATAACTTTTTACTAGAATGAAAGCAATAAAAATAAATGCTATTAAAATATATAATTATTTTTGAATTATATATATCTCTATATATATGTCTTTGCTACATTACTAACTCAAAGGTTGCTAGCTTATGAACAGAACAGCAGGCATCCACAGTAATAAGTGAATTCACTCATCTTTGGTATTTTGCCAACTTTCACTCATATAAAGCTAAATCTTTGAACACATCTTTCAATTTTGTAATTATGAAGATATATTTGTCAAGAATAGAGGATGGAACAGATTTTATTTAACAGTTTGTTAGCTTGATATGTAACTTTTAAATATTGACATATGGTACGTGGGCCTCCTCTCTGCTCTTGCTCTAGGCCCTGTAAATGTTAGAAACAAGCCTGGCATTCAAGATCTAGAGAGTGTCTCTAAGGACTAGTACTTAAAAATGTATAAGCCAGCTTCCTAAATACATCATGTGGTCAAGCAATGAGTGGACATGCCTATCCTTCCACGGAATTATGACATATGAATATGTTATATTATTATTTATATTATACTAATAGAATATATTCATATATTATTTATGCTAATTTAGTTTTTGTTAAGTTAGAAAACGTCTTACAGCACGTTTCAGAATATACCAGTCATATAAAGCAGGTGCTACAGCTTAAGGAAAAGTACCAAATCTCCAAAATTCTTTCTATTTGGGATACCCTGTTTGTGTCTCCATATCTACTCTCTACTGTTTGTCTGACTTGCTGATGAGCACTTAGGTTTGATTCTACATCTTGGCTTTTTTTTTTTTTTTTTTGAGATGGAATCCGCTCTTTCACCCAGGCTGGAGTGCAATGGCTCACTTTTCACCCAGGCTGGAGTGCACTCGGCTCACTGCAATCTCCACCTCCCAGGTTCAAGGGATTCTCCTGCCTCAGCCTACTGAGTAGCCGGGATTACAGGTACCTGCCACCATGCCTGGCTGATTTGTTGTGTTTTTAGTAAAGATAGAGTTTTACCATGCTAGCCAGGATGGTCTCAATCTCCTGATCTCATGATCTACCCGTCTCGGCATCCCAAAGTTCTGGGATTACAGCCATGAGCCACAGCGTCCTTCCTTCATATCTTGGCTCTTGTGAACAATGCTGCAATGACCATGAGAGTACAGCTATTTCTTACACTTATCGATTTCTTTTTCTCTGGATATGCACCTAGTCATAGGACTGCTGGATCCCATGATTGTTCTGTTTTTAAGATTTAAACTCCTCCATTTTTAATTTCCTCTAATTCCCCAATCTGCATGTATTAACTCTCCCACCAGCACTGTGATGAATATACTTTTTAGTAACATAGGTATGTCCTTGACCCTTATCTTTTAGTTTTTGAGCTGTGATTCACTGTCCAAGTCACAGAACTTAAATGTCCTACAGATTTAAGAACAAGAGAATAGAGTGTCTCTTCATAGCATATGCAGCTTAAACACTCCTCTCTTTGGAGAGTACTCTGGCCCTGAGAACAGTGTCTGTCCATTACAGACACTTAAATAGTTATTGAATCAATAGTAAAGACAAGACAGGACCTCTCGCAACAAAGGGGAAATGTTGCTTCCTTTTCTGAGTTGGTTTCCTTCATGTAATGAATTGTCTCTATGTCACATTTCATCCTTTATATGGACATGGGTGATTACGGTATTGGGAAGGGACAGAAACTGGTGGAAGGGATATGAAAGTAATTGAAGGGGACAATTTAAATGCAGAACATCAAACTTTGTGAAAAGCTTATCTTTCAGAGATTAGGATTTGAATATTGGCTGACTCTCAAACCATGGTGGTTTTAGTGTACAAGTTATATATTTCCTGGTCTTCATATTACTTCATTGTAAATTATTAATGTAAGGCTAGTTCATTTAGAAGAAAATTAATCTGGTATGTTCCTCTCATTCCTCTATTGATTTTCCCCATTACCTTTTCATTGTTCATGCTTAATATCATTGAATATGTTAAATGAGATAATTATGTAATTTACATTTTCCTGTACAACACTCCTGGGCAAATCACATTTTCAAATGAAGTCATGCATGGTACCTTAAGTATATATTAAGAATATATTTTATGTGTTTATTTATTGAGACAGAATCTCTCTCTGCCATGCCAGCTGGAGTGCAAAGGTACGATCTTGGCTCACTCCAGCCTCCGCCTCTCTAGTTCAAGGGATTCTCCTGCCTCAACCTCCCGAGTGGCTGAGATTACAGGCACATGCTACCATGCCTGGCTAATTTTTGTATTTTTGTTAGAGTTAAGGTTTCACCACATTGGCCACGCTGGTCTCAAACTCCTGGCCTCAAGTGATCTACCCGCCTTGGCTTCCCAAAGTGCTGGGATTACAGGCACGAGCCACTGCACCTGGCCAAAAATATATTTTTATTAGCAGTTGTATCATCATTCTTTCTAAAATTTTATATTTTTATATTACTGGTATATACAACATTAAAATATAAAGAATTCCCTAGCAAGTCTTCTTTTTATGTTGCCTAAGCCATTATTTTCTGATTTTATATTTGTGAATGATTCTTCCTATAACTTTTACCTTTTTATTCTTGTTGTTTTCTTTCTAGCCTCTTTAGAGAAATGTTTCTTGATTTGTTTTCATTTTGTGATTAATAATAATAGTTGATGTTACTTAATGTTGTAAATTCTAACTTTGGCTGTAGCCTACAGTGTTCAAATTGCTGCTAATTACAAAATATACTGTCATTGCAATTTCAATTTTCTCAATTATTGAAGATTTATTTACAAATGTTTTCTAACTTCCAGAAGCTGGAGGAGAAGTTGGACTTGTTTCTTTTTAATGTCTAAGTGTATTACATTTTAATCAGAGAACACTGATTACATGTTGACTTTAATATATTGACTGCTTTTAGGCCTTTAATATGTTCCACTGATCAAATTCTGTGGACATAGTAAAAGCTTATATATTGAGTTTTTTAGATTATTCAGATTCATCCTTCCTTTCCCTGAGATTAGATACATGTCCATAGGTATGTATATAGATAGGTAAATAAATGTGTGTGTCTCATCTGTTGGTTTATATATTTCATGCACTTCATCTGTTGAGCACTTAAATGAAAATTTACTATTGAAGACTTCACTGATTTTTCACTGAAAAAAACAGGAGCCTCCCTGACATCTCTATTTCCCTTATGCTGCTTAATTTTCCCTTTAGCATTTATCTCAAATGCTAACATTCTGTGTTCTCCTACTAGAATGAATACAGGTGCTTGATTCCCCAGCAGCTAGTACAGTTTAGCAGGTGTTCAAATACATTTGTTATTTTGCTTTGTCTTATTGTGTGTTTGTTTTGTTTATTGTTTATTACTAAATGAGAGAATGCAAGCCAACTAATTATTCAACTCAAATTTAGCTATTAAAGGGAATTCAGTTAATAATTATATAAAATCCTTTTATAACAGGCACTATTAATCTAAATCTTCTGTTATGAACCCTCCTGATGTGGTGACGTTGGTTCAGTTAGTAAAAGGTTTGTTTATGCTTTTTTAAATTCAACTTATATTTAAGTATAAATCTATTTGGCCTCATTTTTATTTCTTTGATTGCTTCAACAGTCTCTATCTTTGCAATGACTTCAACATTTTAAATTGTCAGACCCATCAAAATTTAAAACTTCTTTTTACCTTGACCTCTTTCTTGTGTGCAATAATATCTCAATCATTCAGGATGGAAGACAGCTATACTCTTTTACCTGCCAATAATGGTTTTTTCCTTCTTCTGATATATCGCCATTCCCCAATTCTCAGCGCATGCAGTCAGGTGGGACTGGGCGATGGCATCTCTTCCTGTCTGAGTTCCCTTAGGAAACCACTTTTCCAGACCTGGCTAATCAGCCTATGATGTGTCATTACCTATAAGGATTAAGCAGTTACTCTGCCTTCCACGAGCAGAGTTAATAGGAGTTACCCTTGGAGAGTGAAGTGTTAGGTTATGCAGTAGCTAATGGAATTGGACATCATGTGGACAATTATACCTTTAGGGCTGACTATGATTAAAAAAAAAAATCAGCTCCAGGACTTCACTGTAAGGGTAATAGAACTGCAAGGAGAATGAAAACAGACTTATCAAATAATCTCTGATAAGGTTGGGTTCATGTAAGGAAAAGAGTGGGGCTCTGAAATCTTATTTGGCTCTAGGAGTAGGAGAATCATGAATTCCCAGATCCTCGGGAACTCCCCCAAGCAGTTAAAACAGCCCCTTCTCCTTTTGTAGAAGACAGCGGCCTCTCCTTGCCTGGAGACAATGCAAAGACCACACCTAGAGTGAGGTCATTTAAGTTCATAAAGCCTTTTCTCAACTTTATTTGTGGCTTCCAATAATTAGAGTCAGGTTTTAGTATAGACTGAGGAGGGAAATGCCATCCCTACTCTTCCCTACTCTGGGAGGAAATGCAGTATACAACAAAAGAATGGCAGGACCTGACAAACCTGTGCTCACCTGATCCAGGAGAACATAAGTGGTAGTGGAAAGATGTCGGATTGAGACATTGGCAGAATGTAAGACTGGACAAGAGATAACTTATTAAAGCATTCTCCTGACACTTTCAGTTTAAAATCCTGGCAAATATAGCCAGAGGGGCTGGGCACAGTAGCTCATGCCTGTAATCCCAGCACTTTGGGAGGCCAAGGTAGGTGGATCAACTGAGGTCAGGAATTTGAGACCAGCCTGACCAACATGGAAAAGCCCCCTCGCTACTAAAAATAGAAAATTAGCTGAGCATGATGGCGCATGCCTGTAATCCCAGCTACTCGGGAGGCTGAGGCAGGAGAATCGCTTGAACCCAGGAGGCGAAGGCTGGAATGAGCGAGATCATGCCATTGCACTCCAGCCTGGGCAACAAGAGTGGAGGAGTATTTTCTGGCTGCCAGAATGTCTTCTTGAAGATTGGGCATTAGAAGGATCAAAGGTAAAGGAGATGGAGATGCCACTGTGATTTTGGCAGAAGAAGGGATCAAAAAGCTCCTTAAATATGGGTATGTTAAAGTATATTTATTATGTGAGAGAACAGAGTCCACCACATGACTGTTTTCAGGGAGAGCTCAAAGGATATTCTCTTTAGTGAGTAATTAGAGAATGCCCGAAAACGGGATCCCTGGTATCTTTACAGTGATTGCTGGGATGGATGGCTTCTTTCCAGAATTGGAAGGAAGGCATGCTAGAAATGTGATCTCTTTGCGGTTGCGCTTCTAACAGAGACCAGGTGGATGTAATCAGTACAATGGTAACGAAGACAAAGTGGCAATCTGATTACCCTGAGCCACAAGTGTCTACAGTGATGACTATCAGTGTTCCAGGATGAGATAGATGAGCAGCCAATGATAAATTACATCACCAGGAAAAAATCAGAAACTGATAAATAGAAGATCACTATAATGTTTCCAGATCAAATGAGTTCACAAATAGCGCACCCATTGATTGGTCCCCTTAATGAAGAAACATTTGAGACTATTGAAGTATATTGGTTGCAAGGCTTGAATTAACCTTAGGAATGGAAGACTCAAAACTCCATCACAAGGCCAGGCGTGGTGGCTGATGCTTACAATTACAGCACTTTGGGAGGCCAAGCTGGGAGATCGCTTGAGCTCAGTAGTTTAAGACCAGCCTGGGCAACATAGTGAGACTTTGTCTCTATTAAAAAATATATATGTATCTGGGCCTGGTGGTACCTGCCTGTAGTCCCAACTAGTTGCGAAGCTGAGGTGGAAGGATTGCTTGAGCCTGGGAAGTTGAGGCTGCAGTGAACTGTGATCATGCCATGGCATTCCAGCCTGAAAGACAGATTGAGACCCTGTGTGAAATGAAAGTAGTGAAATGTAAGGAAATGAAATGAACACTCAGCACAGCCCTTGTTAGAATGAAAGCTTATGGAGGCCAGAAGAAATTAGGTCCTTGGTCCATCAGTGAATCAGTGGATCACATGGCTCAGCAGACTCATCCAGTAGTTGCTTCCTCTGTCCTCAAGTGTATATTTATGATGGATATATTTCGGTGCTGGTAGAATCCATAGCACAAAAAGTAAGAATCATTATGGTAGGAAGTATCAAATGGAAGTAATTGAAACTGCTTTTTCTCCTCAGCTGAGATAGTAAATTGGAAGCAGTATTAGTACTACCCTCAAGGACTTAAATGAGACATAGTTGCTGGTCCTGTTATATTCCAATTCAGTTCAGCAATATAACTCTTGCAGAAACCAAATGGCTTATGTATGAGTAAAATGAACTGTCACTAATTTACCAAGTGAAACATTCAATTATATTCATGGGTTATCATCACTAAAAATTCATGCATGATCATGAAGATACCACAAGCTTTGAATAATGTGTTGAGATTGGAAACTCAAAATAATAGTAACTGAGAATAGCACTAAAGACCTAATTTTTGGTCACGTTCTCACCTATGTGAGAACGTGACCAAAAGGGGGAAATTGTTACACAAAGTGACGGAAGGCCACTGTTTTGGCCTGAGCTCATGCACCAGGCCCCAACAGACCAGACCAAATCAAAATGGAGTCATTCATGCTAAATGTGACATCATCAAATGGAAACTTTAAGGAAGAAGATAGATCCCATAACAAACCATTTTTTTTCTCCTGAAACCAGGAAATTCCAGCATAATAAGGAAGTCCTATCTGCTATAACCCTTACCAAAAAAGTAACCTGAAGTACTCTGATGTTAACCAATTGAGATTTGTTCATTGTTTTGTTTCCTTGTTTCCACCTCACAAAATGCACTGTTCTGCTATTTTCTAGTGAGATGTGAGAGCAAATATAAGCCAATTTATGATGGTGACATATTGACATCAATGCCTAAAGTTTTGGTCAGCTTCTTAATTTTGACCACAATTTTGGGAATTGGACCAAATGGGAGAATGGTTAACCTTAGGTTAATGCTGCCTTTCTATATATTTTAAGTTTGGCTTTAAAGTTTCTCCATACACAGTGAACTGTAACCTAATGGGATGCGGAAATAGATGATATCCCACTCTTAGAACCAGTAGACAAGTTCCAACCAGTCATAGCAGCTGAGTTTCAGCCAATCACAGGTGGCTGACTGTTCAAACCATTTTCAAATAAGGCAGACTCGAGCTATAACCAATCCAGCTGTGTCTGTGCCGCACCTCCTTTTTCTGTCCACAAATGTTACCGGACCATGTGGCAGCCCTAGAGTCTCCTGCCTATTCTGGTGGTGATTTGTATTTTTTCTCAGTTAAACTCTGTTGCATTTAATTTGTCTATAGTTTTTCTTTTAGCACAATAAACACTTGGTATCCAGCTTCCAATTTGGTAAATATGTTTTTCTCAATTCTCGTGGTGATTCTGTTCTCTGTGGTACTATCCTCAATGACCTTCACCACCTTGACATTTTATAGAACATCACACTAGCCAATTGTATTGATAATGGCACACCAATTAAATCTAATTAGCAAAAAGTGGTACGTGGCCTTGGTAAAACACACGTACCATTTGATGGATGGTAAACCCACAAATACTCAGGGAACTGCTTTATCAGTCCAATTGTTTGAATCAATCCAGAACATTATTTCTCTCTCTTTTACATACATAACAAATTGTTGTGCCTTGTGACCTCCTAAATGGAAAAGATGTGTATGGGGGTTGTGTATGTGTACACACACATATGCATATATACATATATAAAATGAATAATAGACATTCAACTTATAACAGTAATTATTTTCGTATGACAGAAGTATTACCTTTATTTGGTAAATGCATTGTATATTTTGTTTCAGAAGTAACAGATTTCAGTAGGAGACTTTAAGAGAAGAGAAAAAAATGATAAAACCTAGGTTTCTCTATTTTTTCTCATAATTGAAAATAAAACTGCTTTATTTTCCTGTTTAAAGTTTATTTTAATATTTGAATCATAATATGCATTATTCTCTCCACCTTTCCCATCCATAGTCTTGCACTTAAACACACAAGTTATTCCTTATGTGTAACTTTTTATGTTCTTATTATAATGTTGCTGTTGTTATTTTGTTTTGAAAAATGAATAATCCCATGCATGATACATCATTCCTGCTTATCTAGCCAAATTTAATTAGGGCTGAATACAGTCTTTCATTGGACAGATATAAATATTTTAAGGTTATTTTTTTAAACCACTCAATGAGTCTGTTATAAACCTTTAATTGCATTTTTAAGTATTACATAAATAATCAAAGTAGTCCTTTAATACAGCTGATACTGTGTTTGTTAAAACTATGTTCAAACTGTTGAGAATTTTGGTCAGAGGTCTTCCTATACACACAAATTAGTTCCAGAACTCTTGTTAATGAGGTGCAAACTTTTTACGTATGTACAGCATTGTTGTTCTGATCTTTATCCTGTTTAAGTCACACTTAGAAAACTCAGCCCCTAATTTCCTCCCTTCAAAAGGGATTGTTGTTGTTGTTTCAATTTTTAGCTAATTTCCTTTATTTATACTGCCTTTGTCATGTGTTGATAATGTTGACCAACTTCAGATATTTACAGATTTGAAACAGCTGCAAACATATAATTAGATCTTATCAACTTTGGCCATATGTTTGTGAACAAAACTCTCTTCCCTCTGCCACCAAAGAGCTAAAAACACTTAGGAATTTGGCAAGCGTACAGACTTCAGTATTCTAACTCTTCCTTCTAGGATCCTAGATCTTAATGAGCTTCCTAAAACTAATCTATGTAAAATACTCTCATAAACTTCAAGGAAGTCTATGATCTATCTTTTTAGAATAATGTTATCCATTTTAGATAAAGGTTGCACTTACCCTATCTGGTGATGTTCTTAACAATAAACGTTTTACCTATTACTACTGAAGTAATGACAATGAGGATCAACTACTCTGCCAAATTCTTCAGCACGTTTTTTTGCCTCCTAGAAAAAGAGCATTTGTAATAAAACCTCTTACACATACCCACAACTTGCTTTACAAAGCAAAGATCCCATCTCTGCAAACTGAAATGAATGTCCCTGACAATCTTCTATGCCACTTCTGTTTTGTCTTGTTAGGCCCTTGAAATTTAGCTTTATTTTCATCAGTTATAACAGTGTCAGGCATTTTTCTTTTAATGTTCTGAATGCATACAGCATGTTTCCATAGCACAGACTCTGTAATTTTCAGGTACTTGATAAATTCCATTTCATTAGGGGAACTGCCATCTTCCTACCTACACCTCCTACTAGTAGATAACAACTCTGATTTTAATCAGCTTACTCTGCTGTTTAAAAGTTTGTACTAACAGGTATGAGTCATTACCTTCTTGAGATTTTATCCTTTTTTTCCTGTTTAACAATCACTTCTTAGCAAAACTGAATTATTGATAAGCTGCATTTGGAAGAAGGGTAGAGATGTTTTATCCTTGGTTGCTTTAATACAGTATAAAATCAAATAAAACTAAAATGAAAAGCAAATGAAACTGCAGAGTAATGGAAATCAAGGGAAAAGATTACATAAAGAAGTACAGAAAAGCAATTTCAGAAACAAAGAGTTCAATCAAAATTCAAATTAATTAAAACATTTCTAGGTCAAAAATCTGCAGTCAAATAACCCAGAATAAATGCACTGGGCTAAGCTGAATTGCTGTTTTCATTAAAAAAATAGCATGTAACTGTGACCTGCATAATGAATCTTGTAGGAAGATGACAACTGTTAAAATTAATGACACATTTGTCGCAAGAAACTAGGAAAAAGGAATAAAGGAAAAGCATAAGGAAATATCTCAGTAAAGCTTGTCAGCAGGCTACAGAAATAAAGTTTACATCAAAATTTTTGCCTGACTTGGGGTAGATCACAGAGCCACTGCTATTAAAGAGTTTTAATAAATGCTCATGTTTAAACACAATCCTCATAATCTTAGTAGTTAGTAGAGATGTCAAGGAAATAAACAGATTTTAGAGCTCATTTTGGTTTTAAGCATGAATAGATTCTTACTGTCTTCCTTTCTTCCTAGGGCTGTGGGTGGAATGGAGGATGGGGAGTAGAGAAGAGACGCTAGATGGAGGCACATTTGAACAAAGCTGAATTTAGCTTAGATTGAAATTCACTTGTGTGGGTGCGCTTCTTCCGAGAAGACAGAATCCAGATGATCTCCTGGGAAAAATGTTAACCATAATGAAAGCCAGGCAAGTTCTAGAACCACTAGAGATAAGTACCTGAACCTCTCATTTCAAGTCAAGTAGCCCATTTCTGAAGTAAACTGGTTGATCTAGCAGTGCTCATTGTAGGCACTTTTCCTCCTTCACACTTAGTCACCTGCTTCAGGACTTAACTCATAGACTTCTTTAGAGAAACAATTACTTGAAGATTGACATGCTTTTCTCTGACGTGTTTTTAACACAAATAATATAATGACACTTCTTGATGCTGCTTGAGTGTTCTCAGTACTTACAACAGAAAGCTCTCTTTGCAAATTCAGAATAGATGCAAATTAAAAGGCAAATAGGAAATAAAAATGTCTGCAGCAAAGGCGAGTCAGAAACTGTTTTTAAAGAAAGAGCTTTTACACCTTAAACTGCCTATTGGTAAACAGTGAGGAATATGTGCATAACAGGGTACTGTTGCTCAGGAATACCCAGTTCCCCTTTCTCTCTCTGGGGGGTTTTGCACTGGGGTGAACCACATGACTAGGTCCGACCAATGGATGGCAAGAGGAAGAGAAGTGTGTTTCCTCTAGGCTGAGGCAGTGAAAAGTCAGCATGAGACCCTCTTCCCCTAACACAGGAGCCCTGAAAGCCATGAGTTCCAAGTGACAGAGCTGCAAGTAGCTGGAGACAGACAGTTCTGTACTCCCACCTGAAGGAAGTGAAAGAGCAGTTAGATCTCACATGGGTTTACATAAATGAAAAATAAGTGCTAATGAGTTAAGACACTGATATTTAGTGGTTAGTACTTATCACAGCATGATACAATTCCTCATTATTTACTGAAAACATAAACATAAAATTAAAGAATTCACAAATTCAGAAATATAATTAGTAAACAATTATCCAACATGACCTTTTAAAAGTAGATGTGCAAACTTTCAAAAGATGTTTTAAGTTACTGTTTAACAGTTTTTTGAAAAACCATAATACCCCTATATGACCAGGTGTGGTGAAATAGACACTTTCGTGCATTTGCTGATGAAATCTTAAGTAGGTGAAATATTATTGCCATTTTTTTATTAAAAGGGTTAACAGCTTTGAGCCAACACATGCATTTTTTGTAATCAAGACAAAAAAAAATCTAAAGCTACAGAGAAAGCTTTATACAAAATTATGTTTATTTCAGCATTAATCATTGTAGGGAATAAAAGGAAACTATTTTAAATGAGAGATAATAGGGGATTTAAATAAACCATAATAAAACAATATGATTAATATGAATCAGCCATTGAAATAGTGTTTTTGAAAGCTATAGGTAATACAATGTAGAAAAAAAATGTATTGTTCCCCATTTTTTTCCTAAGTAACAGTAACTAAAGGGCTGTGTTGTGGGAAAGTATATTTACAATAAATCTAATTAAATTGCTCTGAATAGGAAAGAAGAAAGAGTTGGAGATAGCAATAATTGCCAGAGAGAGGATTACACATAACCTGGCTATTGCCTGGGGTGATGTTGAAGGAAAAAAAGAACTCCTGAATGGCAAAGAGAATGAGAAAAGCTAATGTGATGGAAAATTTGAAGCATTAGAAACAGGAAGTACAATGTAAGTCCTCTCCTTCATTGGCCAAGAAAAATATTTGTTGAGCTCTACCTTGCTACCCTTTATATAAGTGAACTATCTGGGGAATATTATGGGAGAGATGCTGAGGTTTATGTTTAAATTTACAGATGTGAAAACAGAGGTAGCATGTGTAGAATCTGATAAGCGTAATAGAATGAAGAATTGAAAAGCCTGCACAAATTGCATTAAAACAAATACAAATAATAAAGAAATATTAGGACTACCTGGAAATTAAAGATTGGAATGAAATATAATGCCCAAAATGTAAATATCCTCCTGCCTCCTCTTGGAGAACTGAATTGTCTCAATGGTGGCACCACATGTAGGGTTGAAACCCAACTACTGCTTGCAATTCTTCCAAAGAGATATGAAATCAAATAATCTTGGGAAAAGAAGAGGAACAAAAATCTGCAGAGAAAGATAAGAACTGATACCAGAAGAGACTCCTGTAACCACATCCAAAGAGGGAACGGAAACCTACAGAGAAAACAATACCAGGTTAGGAACTTGTCTGGTACTAGATTAGCTCAGCTACAGCAGCTCTAACTCCAGCAAGGAATGCCTGAATTGACTGTTTTTTTCAGTTTTAGTTTTCTTTATTTTATTTTAGTTTCAGGGGATACACGTGCAGGTTTGTTATATGGGCATATTGCATAATGCTGAGGTTTGGGCTTCTAATGATCCCATCTTTTAAGTCGTGAATGTTATACCAAACAGGTATTTTTTCAACCCTTTCTGCACTCCCTACCTCCCCTCTTTAAAAATCTCCAGAGTTTGTTATTCTCATCTTTGTGTCTTTGTGTATCCAATATTTAGCTTCCACTTATAAGTGAGAACATGCAGTATTTGATTTCCTTTTTCTGCTTTAATTTGCTTAGGATAATGACCTCCAGCTGCATTCAGATTGCTACAAAGGACATGATTTTGCTCTTTTTTAGGGCTGCATAGTATTCCATGGTGTATATGTATTACATTTTCTTTATCTGGTCCACTGTTGATGGCTACCATGGTTATTCCCATGTCTTTGTTATTGTGAATCATGATGTGATAAACATAGGAGTGCAGGTGTCTTTTTGGTACAATGATTTATTTCCCTTCGGGTAGATATCCAAAAATGGGATTGACTAACTTGACTGCCATTAGGTGTTCCACTATATAGAAGATATGATGGTTTTGTTGCTTGTTTTGATGGAAAGCTATGGGTAGCTTTCTTCTTTCATTTCCACTTTTAGATATTATTGGAATATTCTTCAGCATAAAATATAGAATTTTATAATGAAATATAATTTTAATATCTCTGGCTGGGTGAGAAGGGACAGGGAGAATAAAGAAGATAATGAGTTTAAGGAGAGACCTTTAAGTCAGCAACAGTAAAATTGTGTTCGCCTGTCTCACTGTCTTCCATTTTAGGTCTTGTTCTCAAGCTTTCTAGCTTCAAATCTGAGACGACCCCATCTGACCTTTGCCTTTAATAAGTTTATAGCCCATTTTATTTTCAAAAACAACTTTACATGACAGGCAGTAAAACATATTTAAAGCAGGGCACTTGAATAAACAGTTGGTTGAATTCAGGAACCATGAACACATGGGAGGGCATAAAGATTTGCTTGTCTTCATAGGTTACTCCAGCATTCCTTTTCTCTGTGAATGCCCCTTTTTCCTGGGAAGTGACTCTTCATTGATGGTGCTGGACTACGTGACCTGGCTTTAACTGATTGGACCATTTGCAGCCTCTTTCCCCAGTTGGGCCAGTCCATTTCTCTCTGCATGGAATTTGGAATTGCAACTGAAAGACAGAATTAGGAAAGAGAGCTGGAATTATAACAAGGAAGTAGCAAGAGGAGAAAAAGCAAACCAGGCTTGGGGAAGAGAGACAGGGAGAGAAAGTTACAAAGAGAGAGGGAGAAGCTGACTCCGAGAAAGAAGCATATTTAAGACACAGAATCTTGAGATATTTCTAGTATTATGTCCTTGGCTGAGGCCCAGTACTAACTCTACTACTGTGTTATTTGATAAATCCATTTATCTACTTTTACTCAAGCTGACTCAAATTATTTTATGTTAATTGCATCTAATGATTGCTAAACCATGCTGAAAGAGAATTGTGTCAGAAACTAGAGAAAATTCTAATATGCTGACTTAACTGGAAGACTTTACAAAAGAGAAAAATAATAGACTCTATAGTATTTATTACTCTACACAAGGTAACATGCAATTTAAAATAATAAATAGCAAACCATAGAATAAATGTATGATGTATTTTTACTCTATTAAACAGCACAATGAATATATAAAGTACATTTTAATAATAAAATATTGTGTTTAAATAGAGAACACATAAGAAAACAAATAAAAATTATCCACTGATACTTAGCAGGCAATTTAAGGGTTTTATATAGTATTCATATCTGCGTTTTTCCCTGTAACAATGAGAATACAGACAGAAGTTTTCCAAAAGCACTGATTAGTTTTTCAAAAATAAAAAAACAGATTTGTTTATGCTTGTTATACTGAAAATTGTGAAGGTAATTTGTAGATAATTTAAAATATTTATACCTGAAGAAAGCAGAACTGTTTCTTCTTAATTCCTGTTAAATAGAAAGTTTCATTTCTTTTGACATTCTGATATTATTGTACCTTATTTCAAGAGTTCTGATACTTTATCAGAATACTTCCAGTTTTTATGTGGAATCGAGTAAAATGTATTTTCTATTATAATTTTTGACGAAAAATAGAAGAAATAAATAATGACTTAAATTTGAATTAAATCTGGAAACATTTATATTACCTTCTCAATTTTCTTTTAGTCCCAACAAGCAAAGAAAAGAAAACATTTAGGAGACTTTAAGGAGAATATTTTCAAAGAGAGGAAAAGTGATATGCCACTCAAATAAAATTTTAAGCTGGGGATATTTTGAAGCCTTCTTTTTGGAAACCAGATACTTTGTAAGCAATAATGTTTCAACTCATAGATGCCTTTGTTCCAGAAGTTTTTGGCCCTTGATTACCTTTTAGCTTATTCATACTAGTGCATGAATACATCTCCCAATGTAAGGGTGATGGATCCTCTTTTCATTTATCTTATAAATGTAGGGTCCTGTTTCCTTCTAGTTCTTTCAGATAGCCATTTGCTGGCCCTGGTTCTTAAATTTTGTCTGGTTTGTTTTTAGAGTTATTTCCTTCCCCAGTGTGAAGACTTCTAAAAACCATAACGTAGTAGATTTGGCCAAAAAAAATCTTCTTTTTAATTTTTTTTTATTTATTTGATCTTGTAATCTAGACGTTCCTTGGTCTTGACATAAAACTTCTTGCGTTCAACTTTTTGCTCCTATTTGGTTAACTTTGGGCAGACTATTTTAACTTGCCTCTGTTTATTCAATTGGAAAATGGAAAGACTAATTGAGCAATTTTCATTAGCTGTTGAGAGAGTGAAATGAGGAAATACATAAACAATGATTGAAACCGCCTTCCCAAAGATGATGACAGGGGGAGAAGTCTGGCATGGCTGACTCCATCTTGCTTGTAGCCTTACAGGCTCACTGTCCTCTCTCATTCCTGGATGTAAGCCAGGCTAATCATGGGAGGAATTTAGTTTATAGTTTAACTTTAAAGCAAGGATTATCATAGTCCCTCCCTAAAACTCATCCCCTCCTTCTTTCAGGACTGAAACTGCTTTTGTAAAGCTAATGAAAAGCCAGCAGATTAGTATTATGGGAGAAGCCCCAGTTGTGCTAAGATGTAGATACAGCTAAACTTGCCATTGTTCCTAGCTTGCCTTTCTACAGTCCTTTATTGCTCAGGAGCCGTATGGCCAGACATTACAAGATTTGTGACTTCCCCAGTTGTTCCTATAGACAACATCACTATTGTAGAACCTAAAATTGGTCTTTTGAGAATTTTTTTTAGACTTTTGCATTCTGGCAACTGACCCCACCTGGGGTAACTCATGACTCAGCTGGTCCTGTGGCTCCCACCCAGAGATGGACTCAGCACACGAGGACTATTTTCTACTTTCTGTGATTTCATCCTCAACCAGTCAAGAGTGCCCATTCCTTAGACCCTGGCCCACCAAATATTCCATAAAAAGTCTAGCCTTTGAGTTCTCAGGGACCCGATTTGAGTGATACCTCCAGTCCTTCTGATTGGCTGCTTTGCGTTCATTAAATTCTTTCTTTCCTGTAATACCACAGTCTCAGTAAATTGGTTTTGTCTGTGCAGTGGGCAGGAAGAACCCATCAAGTAATCACAACATATGCAGGGAAATGGAGGTTAGGAGTTTGAGATCAGCCTGGCCAACATGGTAAAATCCTGTCTCTACTAAAAATACAAAAATTGCACTCCTGAAATCCCAGCTCCTTGGGAGGCTCAAGCAGGAGAGTCCCTTGAACCTGGGAGGCAGAAGGTGCCGTGAGCTGAGATCACACCATGCATGCAATCATGGGTGACAGAGTGAGTGAGACTCTGTCTCAAAACAAATGAAACAAAACAAAAAAGTGTGCAGATAAATAATATATCTAAAGGGCAACATGAATTTGCTCAACTAGTTATTATCAGGCATAGACAATATCAGGAATAGCTAATATTTTCTCTTCATAATAGGTAATAATCAGTCCTGGTCAAGGCAAAAAAAAATAAATGAGTAAATTGAGGGGAATTTTTTAAAACAAAACATTTTTAAATACATACAGCCAGTCAAACTCACAGGGGGGTGAAGCACTGGAGCTGACCACAGTGGAAAGCTATTACCAGCATAGGTTGAAAGGAGTGTGATGAGAGAATGGTTATGGAAAGTCAGAGAAAACTGTGAGATAGGACTGACGAGAGCTATGACCTTTGCAAGAGAAAACCAATCACTGATAAACCACAGCTTGGCAGTGGCACAACCAAGAAAGTTAATAGCTGACTTTACTTGCCCCTCACCCTCTGAGCACCACCTGATTCTCCCATGGCCTGAATCCAACTGGAAGTCAAAGGGGAAAAAGGACTTGACAATGAAAGCTGCAAAAACCATCCCCTCAAGCAAAAACAAGGTGAGCAGTGGGGAAGAGTAGATCTGGAGGTGCTATAGAAATTATCCAGCCCATGACTTGATCCACTCCTCAGCATCCAGCCTTCTTGTTTTCCCAATGATTCATGGTCCAACAAGGAGAATCCACAAAATCCATTTAACAATCATCATCTGTGTGATGGTTAAGGGATGGCCAGATAGCTGGTAAACATTATTTGGGTGTTTATGTGAAGGTGTTTCCCAAAAAGACTAGCATTTGGGTTGGCCAACTGAGTAAAACAGATATCCCTCAGCGATCTGAGTGGGCACCATCAAATTCTTTGAGGGCTTAAATAGAACACAAAGGTGGAGGAAGGGTGATATGGTTAGGCCGTGTCCCCACCCAAATCTCATTTTGAATTGCAGTTTACATAATCCCCAGGTGTCCTAGGAGGGACCAGGTAGAGACAATTGAATCATGGGGGCAGTTTCTCCCATCCTGTTCTTGTGATAGTGAGTTCTCACAAGATCAGATGGTTTTATAAGCAGCTTTTCCCTACCTTCGCTCTGCCCTTCTCCTTGCTGATGCCATGTGAAGAAGAACATGTTTTCTTCTCCTGCTGTGTTTCCTGAGGCTTCCTAGGCGTGCTGACCTGTGAGTCAATTAAACCTCTTTTTTTTATAAATTACCTATTCTCCGGTATTAGACTAATACAAAGGTCAAATTTACCCTCTTTGTTTGAGCCGAGATATCCATCTTATTCTACCCTTGGACTTTGGAGCTCCTGGTTCTCAGGTCTTCAGACATGGGTCAGGCCTTCTGACTCTGACTGGGATTTACACCATTGGCCACCAATTATCAGACTGTAGTTCTCAGACTGCATTTACACCACCAGCTTTTTTGGATCTCCAACATTCAGACAGCAAATCATGGGATTTTTCAAGATCTGTAACCACATGAGCCAGTTCCTATAAAAAAATCTCTTATGTCTGATTCTGTATCATCTATATCTATATCATTTCTATGTATATCTTTATTCTATATCTCTATCTCTATCGCCTGTTGGTTCTGGTTTTCTCCAAAACCCTGACTAATACAATGGGTGATGTTAATTTGGACACAATGCTGCTTAAAACCTAAAACTTGAGTCACCACCAGTATTATTCATATAAAAGGGAGAATAGAAACAATTAACACAAAACATGCCTGCTAGAGTTCTCACTTCTTCAGCTGGGGATGGGGTCCAAGTTGATTATTCCATCAAGTATTCCCAGCTGCTCTGCCTTCCAAAATTTGGCCTACAATCTTCCTGTTTTATTCTCTGCCAAAATGTACTTGTTTTGCTAATCTGATTGACATGATAATTGTGCAATGATTAATTCTTTACACTCACTATCTATCTGTATACTTAACCATATATAATCACTATGTACAAGATGCCTACTAAATCAATATTAACTTTCTTTAGAAATGCATATTTTAGCATGCATTACCAAAGACATGGCATCGACCAGAAGAAATGAGTTTTTGAGGTGTTGTACAAGTAAGTCCACAAGCTATTTAAGGACAAAAATGGTTTCTGATGCTTCCAGATTGTAGCCCTTAGGCAGACAATGGTACTTTCAGTTATCCTTTCAAAGATATGCAGTTTTAATTTTATATTGCAAAGGTAACATATTTAGTGTTGTCTTTATTTGCAAAATACTTGCTATCATATATCCCCACTGTGACATGCTGAATCCTCTGCAATAGAAGTTGCAAATTCCCTGAGAGTAAGTACTCTTTCTATTGTGTTCAGCACTGTAAGTTCCATTTCCATGACAGTGTCTGGCACATAGGGGGCCCTCAATAGATATTTGCTTAATAGAGGCAAGATAAGTAAACAAAAATGACTGACACCATGGGAGATAATAGGCAGTGACCATGATGACATTTAACTGAAAAATGCATCCTCTAATTCAAAGTATTAAAACACAAATATTTTTATTTGTGAACCAAACAAAATGTATTTGTGAACCAAACAAAATGTATTTGTGGACCAAATCTTGCCAGTGGTTTGTGTAATAGAAACACAACACTATAGCAATGTGACCAAAACCCTCATGCAGAGTGATTATGGGCAAGCTACCTAATAAGTTAAGCCTCAATTATCTCAACTATGAAATTGATAAGAAATAATATCTACATAATGGGTTGGATTAAAGGGTTAAATAAGATTTATCATAATTCCTAGCATACAATTAGTGTTTAATAGTAATAATAATACTAATGCTAATAGCAGCTCATATTTATTAGGTATTTTACATGTTCCAGTCACCATTCTAAATTATCAGCTCCACATTAACTTATTTAAATTGAAACAAAGCAAAACAAAAACAGGATTGATTGGAGCCCAGGGAACCTGGCCTCCTTACTGCTATGCTCAATAGATAAAAATAGTCGTCTGGACTAGAACCTCTTCTTCTAAACCACTGTATTGACATTCAGATCTCACAAGAATCACTTTTGCTAGGAGAAGCTGCATCATTTCTGAAAAGTTCCTTGATTTGAAAATACACTTAAACAATACGTATATATGTGAAGATTCCCATATATGGTGGCACCTTACGAGAATTCCCTGACCTTATTTGGTTTTTCATCAAGCCACAAAACCTTCACATGCAATAGAGAATGGGGGAATGAGAGGAAAAGAAATGAGGAGGAAAAATCAGGTGTTCTGCTCAGGTAGCACCAATAGCCTCCCAGGAGAGTGATGCAAACTGCTAAACTATTTCCTCTTCATCTCCCTGGGACTGGCTGCTGAGCCAGGCAGGTCTCCTCATTTTTAAGGATGTGCTGGAGCTTCAAGTTTGACATTGTGACTACTTTTGTTTTTCTGGTGAAGACACTTAAGTACTTTGGGATTTTTGATGTAAGACAATTAGGAACCTAGAATACCATTAGCTAGAAGAAGAGAAAAGCTCTTTTCCTGGCAGAAAGGGAGGCTGCAGAAAATGTTTATTGCCGGGCTTCTGCCTCTGTAATGAGGAGCTTCAAGCAGCTTTGCCGTGCAATTGAGATAGAGTGCACAAGATGCCCAATTAGGAGCAAAAGACTGCAGTCTTCAGTGGAAGTGATGAATTGTAATTCTCAGATGTAAATAGAAATGGAAGATTGATTATAACATTTTGAAAAACGAATTTTGTATCGCAGTCTTATGGGTTTCAAAACAAAAATTTTAATAAAAATACTGCCTGTTAGCTTCAGAAATATAAAATTTATGCAAAATTTGTTTTAAAACTCAAGCTACCCCATTTAAAAAAGTTTTTACAGCTATAATCTAGTTCTTATAACAGCTGCATTCTATACACAGTTTGGAACAACGTATGTGAAATGTATATAGCATTAATTTTAAAAATCAATGAAAAGTCAATAAATCTAACCACAGTTTCTTTACCATAAAAAGATAATATTAGAAACTTCTGCAGAACTCTCATGAGCATTCAGTAAGGCAACTCAGGCATTTATCAAATATTTATGGGTCATGCCCTGTGTCAAACATTGTTTCAAGTACTTAGAATATATCAGTGAACAAATGCATTTATTCCCTGTTATCAATGAACTTACATTCTGGTGGGGGCTGAAAGGCAATTACAAAACATAAATTATCCAACAAGTAAATTATTTATCACGTTAGAGGGTGATAAGTAGAGATGAGCAGAGAAAGGGGAGCAATACAGAATTCCTGGAGGTCAGTCCAAGAAGGAAGTTGAATTTTAACAGCAGTAGACCTCTTTGAAAAGGTGACATTTGAGCAAAGCAAATTCAAGAAGGTCAAAGCAATAGCAATGAAGATATCTAGGGGTAGAGAGTTCCAGGTGGGGAAAATAGCTAGCATTAGGATGTAAGTTGAAAACATGCTTCAGGTGTTTTAGGCAAAGCTTTGAGTTCAACATGTCTGGAGCTTTGGGAGAAAAAGAGAAGAAGAAAGGGATGGAATCAAAGAATGGGTAGAGGATCAGGTCATAGAACACTCAAAGTCTATTGAGAGGACTCTGATTTTACTGAGTGAAGTAGGAAACAATCACAAGATTTCAGCAGAGGAAATACGTGAGTTGAGTGTGGTTTAAAAGCATCTCTCCAACTGTTGTGTTGAGAACAGAGCTTCTGAGCAGAAGGAGGGAATATGTTGAAAGCTAGCATCGTAATTTCAGCAAGAGAGGAAGTTAGTTCAGTCCAAGGTGGTGATATGCAGACAGAACTGAAACGACGAGCCTGGTCTAAAATTCGTACTCCATAATCTCGGCTCCTGGTTACTGTCATTTTAAGGAAGTGGGTGATACAATGACTTGTCTCATTAGTTGTCTTTCCCAGAAAGGCTGGTACGGTTTGTGAATAATATGGAGATGTTTCTGGGACCACAAAATTCTTCTTTCCCTCTGAGATTTAGTTCAGCTCAATCCTGAATCTAATCAAAGTAAACCTGTTTAGACTTTTTTTTTTTACTCTAACAAGTTTATGATCACCAGTTTTTATGACTCTCTCATAAATCTGCCAATCTAGGAGTCTGTTTTATATGGCCTTTTGGCTCTAGACCATTGAAAATAATGGCTTAACTCCCATCCATATTTTTGGCTTCAACTAAATTTTTCTATATCTTTGTTTGCACTAATTTATTACTGTTTCCATTCCTTCCTAGACACTTGTTTTTTTTTTTTTTTTGTCATTCTTCTCTCACTACAGGTTTAAAGTATTTAATTCATTGAAACTGTATTGTAATATATTATCACTCAGTGTCCTCTCTTTACATTAAAATGGTAATAAATATGTGAGACAGATGCTATCTATATACTCATTTTAGCCATGAGTTTAGGCATATATAAGGTAAAAATTGCAAGTAGTTAATACCACCTAGCACATACTAAAATATGACTTTAAGGAAGATTTTATAAGTTGAAATGCATGCACCATTTTATACAGATATGTTTAACAGATGTACAAAACAAAGCTAATTATTAAAATTTCCATTCTGGGAAAAATTATAGCCAACTTTAAGAAGCAAGGACTTTGTTCTAGGTAGTCATTAGCAGTTTGATAATTCTGAATACATTATGTACATATCTCTCAACTTAATGAATTTTCCAGGCAGCCAAAATATATAATGTCACTCCCTAAATTCAAGATAATTCACTGATTTATTCATTTATTCATTCAACAACCATTACATTTTGAATGCTTATTATGTTCCAGGTACTCTTGCAAACACTAACAATAAAATGTTGAACACTCACTGGAATACTTGCTGCTTTCACAGAGCTTACTATCTAGAGAAAACCTGGAGTGGACATTCATAATGTAATCACACTAATGAGTATGCCACTACAGGCAGAGGAAAATGCTTTCAGAGAAAATACATCACCATTCTATGAGAATGAATTTCATAGAAAATAAAGGAAAGTAAATGTTTATGCCTGGATTCTTATCAAATGGAACTTGATTGTTAAGGTTAACTTACAAATATTTTAAAAACTGAAAATTAGACACCTGTTAAAAATCATTTTGCAAGTCTTACGGTCATTCAGAATATCATTTCCCAAGTAGGAGACTACACTCAAATACATTCGTGATTTTTTTTCTAACAAGAAGATGACCTGACAAGAGAAGTGCCAATTCACACTTTACATTAACTTCGATTCTGTTTGTGGGTTTTCATACCATTTATCCATTTCATGATCATTTGCTCATTCACAGAAGCCTGTGGGACTCCCTCTGATTATTGTTAATAATTTTACCAAATAGGAGAAATATGCAAGAAAGTTAAAGTGTGCTTATCTCTGCCCAAAACGTCTCTGGCAAATCAAATGTCTTTATCTTTGATTGCCTACTAGGCTATTTGATGGACAATGTACCAAAACTTGAGGATACAACATAAATAAGGTAGAGGCGTTGATGGCTCAGAGAAATACGAGACTTCCCTAAGGACCCACAGCTAGTAGGAAGTGAATTAGAAATTCCAGTTGAAGTTTGTCTGACTCCAATGCTCTTGCATTTTCCATATTCAGTCTAAATAGCTTCATAACAACAAGGACTACTTTTTTCCTTTCCAGACTGTACGACTCTTTAAGGGGAATCTAGTTTACATGATGAAAAACAGCAACAGTAAACAAAAAACTACTAGGACAAAAGTTATGTGTACCCTAAAGGGCACAATCTCTTTTATTCTAAGAAATTATAGGTGACAAATCACAAAAGCTTGTTTCAAAAGTACAAACACTTCTGTGCTGCATGAAACACAAGAGGAGGAAAAGTAGTTTGGTTCAAAAAGGTCTAACACAAAAACTGAAAAACCACCCATGTCTTGGCAATGTCCATCTCTCATTCCTGCTCATCTTTGCCTCATTTTCTTTTCTTCTGAAATACAGCTTCCCCTGTTTCAGTATTCACATGGTTAAACATGGCTACCCTTGCAGCTTCCTAGTTTGCTTCTTGTGCATGCCAGCAACCATCACAGACAAACTAGCATATCTCAGTAACAACTCAACATTTCTAGAAGATAGAATCTGATTGGCCTGGTCTTGGTCATTGCTTCACCTGAATTCAGGAAGCTGTGTCTGGGTAATGGAAGAGTTAGTATACTACAACTGATAGCAACCCAACCTCTCACAGGGATGGTGATCAGAGAGAAGAAATGCAACAAAAGATAGTCAGAGACTCCATTAGGTAGTCTGGATGTTGCATAGCTTAGAAGGCAAGTTTTAAAATGCATGACATAAAAATGAACGCAATTGAGTGGCAGAGAGTTACACTGTAAAGTATCAATAAAACTGTTATAGAAATTTTTAGGTGAAATACATCAAGGAGAGGAGAAGAAAGTGAGCATTTGATGAGGGAGAGAATTAAAATCAAGATCTTATCAAGAGTAGAGAAAAGGGTGAATTTAGAGATGTAGTGAGAGTTCACTGAGCAGTGAAGAAACTAAATTGAAGATGTTAGTAAGGATTAAGTAAAGAAGATTCATCATAGAACCTGGTCTCTACTAAAATTACAAAAATTAGTCAGACATTGTGGCGCATGCCTGTAATCCCACTACTTGGGTGGCTGAGGCACAAATATCGCTCAGGAGGTTGCAGTGAGCGGAGATTGCACCACTGCACTCCAGCCTGGGTGACAGAGCAAGACTCTGTCTTGAAAAAAAAAAAAAGAAAAAAGAAATGGAAATTTCAAGTATGTCTTCAAAGGACAGTTATGGTAGATATTTCAAGTCCAGGTTAAAAATTTTAACTATATGGTAGATATTACAAACCCATGCTGAAATTATATGATGCAAATGGAATTTTAAAAAGATAACCTGGGAAAAGTGTCCCAATAACAGTGTAGGTCATCTCGTAACACTGCATTGGAGTCTAAAGTATGCAAAATATCGATATTGGTAAATTCAGGACACGAAAACAAAACAGCTTTCGGAAACTATGCGTAATGCAAGTTTGAATTGAAGGTCTGTTTGTTAACATTATGCTATGTTTAAGTGACTATATCATTAAATGGTAAGTTGATAACTTTGTCTGAGTTTAGACACAGCTTGTGGAAAAATAAATGAGGGAACAAGATCACTGAGAATTTTCAAGCTCTTTTTTTAAAGTCATGAATTTTTTCTTCTTTAAGAAAAGTGAGGAGCAGTGCCTCTGTGTAGTGTTCCTTTCATAAGCAGAAACTGTCTACCAAGTTCACCCAGGATTTGGTTAGTACATAATTGTGAGGCAGTTTGTATATAATTAAGAGAATTGGTTTATCAGCTGTTTGTTCCAAATAAGCATGCATTTCAAGATGCAGAAAATCCTTAAGTTATTTTCCTTGAGGCTAAGTACTTTTTGCATTTTTTTCTTAAAACAAAATCTTTCGCCAACGGTCAGAGGGTGGAAAATGTGTAGTGCTAGTCAACTCTCTAAGAAATATGCCCAGAATGCTAACTCCAGTCACTCTGAAACATGTAGTATTTTTTTGCCTCTATAATATTCTTCCATCCTGCAGTTTGCATCCTGTTTTAATATGTGCAAATCCTCTATTGTCTTGGATCTTGTTTTTGCAAAAGCAACCCTACCTTTCCACTTTAAATGATACCTGGAACACCCATCCCCAAAGAGGATCTCCTGTACAAGCCTCTATTCTTTGTTTCTCCACTATCTTCTCTGGAGAGGTCTGCCCACCTCGTGTTCTCATTTCTAAATAATTGCTCTACTTTCCTAACCCAGTCATCTTTCTTCTTATTAAATACATAGTGTCCACTAAAAGATCCTTTAACTATTTACTTTATTTCTATAAAGAGCCAGGCTCCAGGACACACGTTCATTGCTCTCCACCATTTCAGCAACTGGCTCATATCTTTCTTCTCTGCTGAGTTCCCTGAAGTCATCTGCAGTGATGCTGAGTGATGGTCATGAGCTGTACCCCAAACTCATAATTCTCTAGTTTAGCTCAGTTTGGAAACCTTTTAGTTCTACTCTGAGTGGTAATATAGTACAGTCATTAATAGCCCAGACTACCTGGGGCCAGGCTGCCTGGTTTAAAATCTTCATTTTGTTATTTACTGGTTGTATGACCTTGGGCATGTTATTAACCTATCTTTCCTTTTCTTCAAGTTAAATAGGAATTCTATTGTTATGCCATTTCACTGAGAAATGAGTGAGTTATTAAAGTGATTCTCAAATCACTGTAAGGTGTTTGCAAACACCTAAGCACACTCAAGACCCATTCAAGAGATCCGAGAGATCAAAACATTTTCATACAATTATTATGATGTTACAGTGTTTGCCTTTGATACTTCTGATATTTGTATCAATGGTGAAAAGGCCATGCTTAGTAAAACTACCAATACTTTAGCCCAAATAAAGGCAGTGGTACTAAATTAAAATTGAATGTTCACTACCATGCATGCACATGCAGTTAAAAATGTCCAGTTGTACTTAAAGGAGGCAGCAAAATTTACTAATTTTATTGAATTCTCACTATTCAGTATACAAGTTTTTTTGTTTTGTTTTGTTTTTTTCTTTTTGAGATGGAGTTTCACTCTTGTTGCCCAGGCTGGAGTACAGTGGCATGATCTTGACTCACCACAACTTCCACCTCCTGGGCCCAAGTGATTCTTGTTGTAGGTTCATTGTCATGGAAGAGGTAGACTGGGCAGACCTTGAGGATAATAAGTATTGTCTTTCAAGGCATGCACTCTCCACTTCACCTTAAGGCAAGTGGGTAGTTGCTGTCTTCTAGTAAGAAGCAGCCTCCTGAGGAGCTGGGATTACAGGTGCCCACCACCAAGCCTGGCTAATTTTTTGTATTTTTATTAGAGACAGCGTTTTACCATGTTGGCCAGGCTGGTCTCAAACTCCTGACCTCAGGTGATCCACCGCCTCGGCCTCCCAAAGCTCTGATATTGCAGGAGTGAGCCACTGTGCCTGGCCTCAGTATATACATTTTAAATTGTTGTAATGGAATGGGATACATTCATAAGCCAGTACACTGCCTATTGAAATATGGTAGTTGTATTATTGTGCAGTTGTTTGAATGGAGAGCTGAACAAGCTCCTTTCTTCAGGGAATACATTTTTTTTTTTTAAATTGGAAAAACAAACCTATGATAACTATGGTTATTCAGATGGATATTTGGTGGAAATTTTCTTACAAAGTGAGCTTGTCAGTTCAAAGAATTCAACTGACATTATTTGCTTCCAGTGCAAAATGTGTGCTTTCATAAGAAAATTGGAGTTTTGTAAACTTTATATTAGTTACTGTGAGCTTCAAGCTTCATGAGAGGTAGAATTCTTGTTGATTTGGTGACAATAACAAATAGAATGTTTTATATTATGAAATGAAATGTGTTAATATTGAAAGATCTCAATAACTCAGTGAACCAATATTTTTCAAATAATAAATACATGATGTTATTCAATTATGCAAGGGTAAAAGATATGTTCAAAGTGCAGGATAGGCCACAGGATTTTAATATAGCAGAGGAGAAAACATTCATGAATAGCGTTTTAGGCTTTACATTGCAAATTATCTTTAAGAATTTTCTCCTTGTCCAGTATCGGTATGGTATCAAAAAATATAACAGCTATCTCAAAAGGCTATTAAAATTATTCTTTCCTTTTCAATTCTATATCAGAGTAATTTTCTTCACATATTTCTACCAAAACATATCACAACAGATTGACTACAGAAGCTGTTATAAGCATATAGATTTTAAATTAAGTTAGATATTAAAGATATTTGCAAAAAAGTAAATCAATGCCTCTCTTTTCATACTTTTTATTTGAAAATATAGTTTTCTAATAAAATATGTTATTTATGTTTACATGTAATGAGTTTCTTATTTCACTGGCTTGTGTAATTTGATCATTTAGGAGGTATGAAAGTGAGACTAATTTTAAAAAGTATGAAATATGTTACATGTTGCTAAATCCTATCAATGTATTGAAAAAAGAAAAATGTCAGGTTCAGGTCAATCAATTGCCAACTTATGGCATGATGTGAAAATCAAAAGGCTTTCATGCCAGTATTTAATGAGGCCCTGGTTTCTGTAACCAAGGAGGAGTCTAAGATGAAGACCAGGTCAAGGACTTAATGTAAAGAAAAAAAAAAAAAAAAAAAAAAAAAAAACTTTAAGAAGGCTCTAGCCAAAGTTCAATGAAATCTACTGCATAAAAGCCAGAGCCCTGAAGGTAAGAAATGAGCCTCTGAAACTTGGGAAAGGGCTATCCAGGTGGCTGCATACAGGTACCTTGCATCATCAGTCCATGCAGATCTCTGAACCCTATGGTCTGCACGGGCTGATATCTCACTGCTTCTTACTAGAAGACAGCAAGTATCCACTTGCCTTAAGGTGAAGTGGAGAGCTCATGCCTTGAAAGACAATACTTATTATCCTCTAGGTCTGCCTACTCTACCTCTTCCATGACAATGAACCTACAATAAGATTGAATGTTGGCACACATTAACTGGGAAGTATGAGTCCTGCTTGGCAAGAAGAATAGTATAAAGATGGAGCTGTAGGGTCTTTAATAAGTACTACTAGCAATAGAAAGAACATTTATATAAATAAACCTTGAGTGTGCTCTGCAGGGGAAGACAGACTATTAAACTGGTTAGGAAGAAATTTGCTGATAGGATGTACTCTCATGATTCAGGATTCAAATTCTTGGCAAGAGCTTCTGGAATTGATGTACTTGGTCTTAATAGCTAGAATGGTCATTGAAGAATTAGGGGAAAACATAAATGGCTGATGTTAAATGATATAGACTCCAGAAATGCCTTAGCAACTTATTGAAGAAGGGACCAAAAAACTCAGATTAACCTACTCTGAAATTAACCTACTCTAAGAAACACAAGAATACTCCAGCTACTAATGTGGTTGAACCTGAAAGACATTAAGCTAAGTGACATAAGCCAGACACCGAAAGAGAAATACTGCATGATCTCATGTATATGTGGAATCTAGACAAGTTGAACTCATAAAAATTGAGTGTGGAGTGGTGTTTGCAGCGGGAGTAGGGAAAATGGAGAGATGTTGGTAGAACCAAAGAAAACTTCAGTTATGCAGGATTAATAAGATCTATAGATCTAATATACAGCATCGTGACAATAGCAAATGATGCCATATTGTGTACTGAAATCTGCTAAGAGAGTAGATCTTAAGCAATACCAAAACACACACACGATGAAAACTATGTGAAGCCATGGGTATGTTAATTAGCTTGGTTGTGGTAATCCCTTCACGATGTATACGTATATCCAAACATCATATTATACACCTTAAATATATATAATTGTATCAACTATGCCTTGATAAAGCTGGAAATAAATAACACATCAACTGATCATGTTCCTTAGAAGAGCAGTTTTTACATACATCTGAGTATGAGCATTAAAATGTAGCATTTTTTGGAGGAAAGACATGCTGACATTTTTTGTTTTCAAAATTTCAGTGACTACATTTTTTTCATTTCTAGATGGTGGTTTAGTCTGTCTTATCTCCTTTGGGGCTTATGTACAAATGTTTACGTTTTACAGATTCTTGCTCTTTCTATGCAGAAATTATTCTTTCATTTGAGGTTATGTCATTGTCTTCCCATATCCCTATTAACAGAATGGTTTGAGGAACTAAATCAGCAGTAGTGTTTTGGGGTTTGTTTTTCCGGGTTTTGTTTTTGCTTTATAATAAGCAGGAACCATCCACACACCCCAGCCCCTCTGTTTTCAAATAATGATTTTTGTTTTGGTCTTAACTTCAGGTGGAACTTTTTAAAGCCACCCGAACAGTGGCTAGTACAAACTGGATCTGAACCTGTGAAGTCAGTCTTGCTCACTGCTTTGCTTTCCTATTCTATGTCTTTTTTTTTAAACAAGACTTTTATTGAAGACACTATCCTTTTCTCATTGTGTATTCTTGACTTTTTTTTTTCTGAAAACCAATTGACTTTACATACATGCACCTATTTCTTGGGTTTCTAGTCTGTTCTATTGGTCATTTCTGGGGTACAGGTGCAGATCTTGCAGGATTGTTGCATAGGTACACACATGCCATGGTGGTTTGCTGCCTCCATCCCCTGTCACCTACATCAGGCATTTTCCCCAATTTTATCCCTCCCCAACCTCCTCACCCCCAGCTGTCCCTCCCCTAAGCCCCCACCCCCCAACAGATCCCAGTGTATGATGTTCCCCTCCCTGTTCCCATTGTTCTCATTGTTCAACACCTGCCTATGAGTGAGAACATGCAGTGTTTGGTTTTTTGTTTTTGTGTCAGTTTGCTGAGACTAATGGTTTTCAGATTCATCCATGTCCCTACAAAGGGCACAAACTCATCATTTTTTATGACTGCATAGTATTCCATGGTGTATATGAGCCACGTTTTCTTTATCCAGTCTATCATTGATGGACATTTGGGTTGGTTCCAGGTTTTGGTATTGCAAACAGTGTCACAATGAACATAAGTCTGCATGTGTCTTTATAATAGAATGATTTATAATCCTTTGAGTATATACCCAGTAATGGGATTGCTGGATCAAATGGAATTTCTATTTCTAGATCCTTGAGGAATCACCACATTGTCTTCCACAATGGTTGAACTAATTTACACTCCCACAAATAGTGTAAAAGTGTTCCTATTTCTCCACGTCCTCTCCAGCATCTATTGTCTCCTGATTTTTTAATGATCACCATTCTAACTGGTGTGAGATGATATGTCAATGTAGTTTTGATTTGCATTTCTCAGATGACCAGTGATGATGAGCATTTTTTCATATGTTTGTTTGCCTCATAAATGTTTTCATTTGAAAGGTGTCTGTTCATATTCTTCGCTCCCTTTTGAATGGGTTTGCTTGTTTGTTTTCTTGTAAATCTGCTGTAGTTCTTTGTAGATTCTGGATATTAGGCCTTTGTCAGATAGGTAAATTTCAAAAACTTTTTCCCATTCTGTTGGTTGTTGGTTCACTCTAATGATTGTTTCTTTTGCTGTGCAGAAACTCTTAAATTTAATTAGATCCCATTCATCTATTTTGGCTTTTGTTGCCAATGCTTTTGGTGTTTTAGTCATGAAGTCCTTGTCTATGCCTATTTCCTGAATGGTATTGCCTATGTTTTCTTCTAGGGTTTTTATGGTGTTAGGTCTTATGTTTAAATCTTTAATCCATCTGGAGTTAATTTTAGTGTAAAGTATAAAAAGCGGGGTCCAGTTTCTACTTTCTGCACATGGCTAGCCAGGTTTCCCAATATCATTTATTAAACAAGAAATCCTTTTCCCATTGCTTGTTTTTGTCAGGTTTCTCAAAGATCAGATGGTTGTAGATGTGTGGCATTACTTCCGAGGTCTCTCTTCTGTTCCATTGGTCTATATTTCTGTTTTGGTACCAGTATCATGCTGCTTTGATTACTGTAGCCTTGTAGTATAGCTTGAAGTCCAGCAGCAGATGACTCCAGCTTTGTTCTTTTTACTTAGTATTGTCTTGGCTATGTGGGCTTTTTTTTTTTTTTTTTTGGTTCCATATGAAGTTTAAAGTGGTTTTTTCCAGTTCTGTGAAGAAGGTCAATGGTAGCCTGATGGGGATAGCATTGAATCTATAAATTACTTTGGACAGTATGGCCATTTTCATGATATTGATTCTTCCTAACCTGCAATGTTTTTCCATCTGTTTCTGTCCTCTTTTATTTCCTTGAGCAGTGGTTTGTAGTTCTCCTTGAAGAGATCCTTCACATCCTTTATTAGCTGCATTCCTAGGTATTTCATTCTCTTTGTAGCAATTGTGAATGGTATGCTGGCATTTTAAGAATACTTATGAAACAACATGTATTTATTACATAATAAATATAGAAGATATAAATAGAGCCAATAACGTAATAGATATTGAGTATACTAATGTCATAATGCTAAAAAAAAGCTGCCAACAATATTTTCTCTTGTAAATTGCATATATTTGAGATACTGTAATTGTGGATTTATGTAGTTCTATTAATATTATATCATGAATATTACTCTTTAACATAGTCTTAATAGCCATAATTGTAATGGCAATATAATATTCCACTATCTAGATTCCATGATTTACTTAAACATTGCTTAGTTTATTTCTCTTACTGTACTTAACTTCATTAAGTATTTTTCTACATGTTTTATTATGCCCATAGGATAAAGTTGTATACTTTTTTCTTTAAGTGTGTCTATCTCATAACTTATCATATCCTCACGAACAATGGTTATTCATTTGCTATCTCTCTCGTTAATTTTTACCAATTGGAAAGCAGTATTTTTTATTGTTAGCTGAATAGAATTTATTTTAGTGCTTATCAGTTTTAATATTCTGAAATTCATTTTTTGCTCATCTTACAGTGAATAGAACTCTTAGTGAATAAATGTCTCATATCTTTTATCTTATTATCTACTAAATGTTCTTATTATCAATTCATATATGCTCTTTGTATAGTGTGAATATTTCTCTTTGCCTTACATATGAGAAAAAAGTCCTGATTTGTTGACCATTTCAAATGATCCATCCTTTCCTTTTATGTGTAGAAAATAATTTCTGATGCAAAAATTCGATAGTTACTTATTTCAATTTTAAAAAAACACTTAATTATTTAAATTTATATCTTTTATTCATCATTTGAACTTTATCTTGGTACATGATATAATGTCTCCAGTTATTTCCACTTGTTTTCACCCCTTCAAACACAAACCAGTTTTTCCTAGAGTGGTTATTTAATATTCTTAATTCCATTTTAATGAACACAATTATTATTTTTTCTGATATCTGACATTTTCTTTATTGTATCTATTGTTTTCCATTATGGCATTGATTTAAAACAATCAGGGATTTATTCATACGTATTTATTGTTGTCATGACTTTTTTAGAAGATTAAGTTTTTTTTGATACTATTAAGGGTATCAAAATATTGAACTCAACACTTAGCACATTCACACCAGGTGATGCTGCAATACTGAAGTTTCTCATGATCTCTAACACCACACTGCACATAGTTTTCTCATTTCACGTAGTTTTCCTAGGGCACTGTGCTATCTTTGAGTAAACTGTATTCATACTAACAGCTCCCTTTTAAAGATTTGGGATTCAACATTCTTACATATTTCAATAAACTTGTGCTCTTTCCTTGACTTGACTCAATGTTGTGCTTCTCACTTACTACTCACCCACATAGCTCAGCTGTCCACGTAACAGGTATTGCCCTGAGAGCGTATATATATATTCTGACAGAGTAAAATTACTCTTACTTATGGATCAAAATCTGGTAAGATGAGCATGTATCAATCAAATCCTTCCACCGAATACAACTACAAGAGTTAAATAAAATTTTTCATAAACTATTAGCAAGCCTCAGGGAGCAAGCAATGCAGAAAAGATTGCTTTGAAGATCCAAGATGCTGAGAGAGAGAATGGACACTAGGGTGAGTCAGCCAGGGCCTCCCACTTTTCTATATGGGCTCATCCATAACCAGTCAAGGGAAAAAGAGGCAAAATAAAAGGGGTGGCTCAGAACCTTAAACAGCATTACAGTAGCAGCATCACAATCTTATTTCAGCAGTATTACAAATACAAAGACTGGAGGTCAGGGCTACCAAGGCAGCAAGGACTTTAGGGACCAAGATCCCAGAGAAAGGGACCCTAAGATGTGAGTCTCACATTGTGCGTTAGTATTGCGCATAGACATTTGCTAATGGCAAAGGCGGGCAATGGGACAGCCAGGCACAAAGCAGCAAGCGTACAGTAGCAGTCACAGGCCAAACAGCAGTGTGGCTGCATGAGGCTTCAAATAATAATTGAAGGTTAGGTCAGGCTTTCAGTTGAGACCCCTCAAGGTCTACAAATCAGGAGGATAGGCACTCCTAGAAACAGACACACTATCACAGATGCTAAAATTTAGTCTGCTGTGAAAAAGTTAATATTTTCTGCAGCAAAAAAGTATTATCCAAAATTCTCCATAATTGTTCACACATAATAGCTGACATCAAATTAAAATCTTGAGGCATGCTATAACATAGGACAAGAAACAAACACAGAAAATAGAGGTAGATTCAGAGGTGACAGAGGCACTGGAGTCTTCAGACAGAAAATTTGTGATAATGATATTAACATATTCAGAAAGCTAGAAATGGAAATTTGAAAGCTGAAAACACACACGTAATTAAAATTAAGCACTCAACTAACTGTAGTAGGTTAGATAGAAGAGAAGAAAGCATGAGTCTGCTAGAAGATAAAGCATCAGACTAAAACTCAGAAAGAGAAAATGACATAGAACATTCTATGAATGTTCTAAAACTCAGAAAGAGAAAATATGCATAGAACATTCTAGAACAGTCTAAAATACATGTAATTTGATTCGTAGAATAAGAAATTAAAAAGAATGAGAGCAGTAGATCAACCCAAAGATTCAAACTTTAGCAAACTCTAGACAGTATAAATCATAACAAAATCATACGCAAGCATAGCAAAAGAAAACTTTTAAAAGAAAAACTTTTAAAATCACCTAGAACAAAGGACAAATTTTTCTCAAAGGAAAACTAATGTTTGCTATTTGATTTTTTGACAGAAAATATGGCAGCTGTAAGTTTGATATATGACTTTTTGACAGAAAATATGGCAGCCACAATGTTCTCACTTAATGAGAACATGATGTGCCTGCCTCCACAAAAATGTTAACCCATTATCCTGTATTGAGCAACATTGTTTTAAATGCAGGCAGAATAAAGACATTTTCAGAAAAACAAATATTGAGACAATTTGTCACCATTAGATCAACATAAAATTAAATATTAGGAGTACTTTTTAAACAGAAGAAGTATGATCCCAGCTGGAAGCTCTAAAATTAGGAACTGAAGAGCAAAAGAATGGTGTTGTATAGAGGAATCTAAATAAATATTGATTTTACATAACAATATTGCCATATGAGGATTAATATATATGTAGAATAAAAACATAAAAGTGACATAAAAGCCAATGAAGTCAGTTTTGTAAAGCTCTCACATTATCCACAAAGTGATAAGAGCACTGATTCATAGCTATGAATGCATATTGTACACTGAAAGGTACTAATTGAATGGAAAAATAATGTATGACTAGCTAATAGAAAAAAATATGTGATAAGAAATATTTGATTATTTACAAAGAAGAAGAAAGAAAACATAAGACATATATAATTACTGACTATATGCTAAGCATTATAAAATAATATCTCAAGATGGAAATATAAGATTGAAAAATAAGAAATAACTCAGTGTCAATATATAATGTAATTATTTTCATACAATGGAATATTACACAACAATGGAAATGCAAAGTCTATGATGAAGATAAAATAAATAAATTACAGAAACATAATGTTGAGAAAAGATGCCTGATCCAAAAGATTCTACTTGCATGAGATTAAAAAAGAAAACCAACCAAGCTAAAATATGAGCTAAAATATGGGTTAAAATGGTGATGAACTCTGTGAGAAAGTAATTGTAGGGATGGAGTCAGATGGAATTTCTGGGGTGCTGGTATGCTTTATATTTCGATATGGGTCCTGATTATACAACCTTACCTTGTGAAATTTCATTAAGCTGCACATTTGTGATTAGTGCAGTTTGCTGAATCTATTTTACACTAATTAAAACAATAAGAAACTTTACCAAGAAAACAATTAGTACTATATTTCTAAAGATTTCAGATCCCATTTAGTATTCTTTGAAATACGAAAAACCAATATTGTTACTACTACCTCTCAGCACAATCTGTTCCTTTTTTCTGCTTCTTTCTCTTTTCTCCCATCCCAGCTCTATGATATAGTTTATTATATGTTAGACCAGTCCCTGCTTAAGTCTCTTAAAAAAAAATAATAGTATCTTCACTAAGGAAAAATCCATCTATATGTATTTATAGAGCTGGTAATTGGTTTATCTGATAAGCTAGGACATATATATTGCTCACAGTGATGATGATGATATTTATTTATTTATTTATTTATTTTGAGACAGAGTCTCACTCCGTCACCAGGCACCAGGCTGGAGTGCCGTGGTGTGAACTCGGCTCACTGCAATCTCCTCCTCCCGGGTTCAAGCAATTCTCCTGCCTCAGTCTCCCAAGTAGCTGGGACTACAGGCATGCGCCACCACACCCAGCTAATATTTTTTGTATTTTTAGTAGAGACGGAGTTTCATCATGTTGTCCAGGATGGTCTTGATCTCTTGACCTTGCGATCCACCCGCCTCGGCCTCCAAAAGTGCTGGGATTACAGATAGTTATTTTTATTAATAACATTTATTGAGCACTTATACCAGGTATTGTTCCAATCACTCCACATACATTACTGTGTTATCTTTTGCAAAAATCCTATGATACAAGAACATGCTTCAAAAGAAACCAATAACTCTGTTAAAGTAGAATTACGTTGATTTAATATATTCAAGGCACTTGAAAACTAATAGAAAACATGTCTATAACTGATTAAGAAGCTCGTTATATATATAAATATCATTTTACTAATATGAAAATCATTTTCTCAAATGTTTTTCCAATGCCAGGTACCCATTTCTTACTCTGCAGTAGCTTTAAAAATGGTTTGTTCTTAATGTAAGAGTTCCTTCATTAGCTTCTCTGCCATTAGCTCTTCGTTTTCTTCCTGGCCATGTTATTTTGTTTTTGTTTTGGGACGAACGGAAGTATTTGTACCTTCTAGGAATTTTCACATCATACCTATAAATTAGAATATGGTAATGTTTTAAACCTCATTAATATTGTCACCTGGTAATTTTTTTTTAAAAGGCTCTATTGCTGGGGAGAAAAACTACTGCTTAATAAAATATCCACAGTGGTCTCAATTTTATAATAACCTTTGCTCAAATAAAATGTTTGCTCTCCAAGAGTACCAAGGAATAAGCAAGGGCTTTTTATCAAGACATTAAACTTATTGTAATTAGATGTTTATGGTTACCTGGCATTGGAGACAGATGGGAAAACAGACATTAGTAAGTTCATGGCCATTATCACTAATCATTACCTCTTCATGTCTCTCTTGGCTTTACAAATAGGAATTTCCCAATGGCAATCCTTTGTCATTTTACCTCTGGTTTTAAAACAATTTTTTCTGATACATTAAAAAAAAATATTCCTACCAGTCCTCTGTCTACTCTCAGGTGCTGCTAAGCCTCTTCTCATCCCCTTTTCCTATGTCATTAATTAATTGACTTCAAAATAAGCTTACTGCATCTATGATGAACTGAATTCTAGAAACAAAGCCTCACACCTGTTGTTAGCTCTCTTAATCATTTGACTGCAGTTCATGAATGTGCTCCTAATGGTTGTTAAGGAAACCAGAATTTATTAACTCATAAAGGCTCACTTATTAGTGTGTTACTGCTTCCTCCAAATTGTTTTCATCTTATCTGTTTGCTAGAAGGTGAGGAAAAAGGAATGGCTGGTCTTGGAAAACAATTAATTATTCCAAGAAATGCATCATAGATGTTCTGATAGGCTGATTCTCCTGAAATATGAAGTTGTAAAGTTTACTTTAGGTTTACAAAACATCCAAATAACTGATAATTTAGCCAATTTGATTCATGTTGTGATAACACACTCACACATCATTTATAGGAATTGCTATTGCCAAACAAAACATATAGGAGTGACATTAACTTTTACCTTATGTTCAAAAATCATTTGTGCTTTGGTAAAAATTAAGGTACTTTTTTTTTTAAGTTCAATAGCATATTGATACTAATACTAGCCAGTATTTACTAAGTGCTTACTAGTAGCTGGACACATATGCTGAATACTTTATTTCCCCATTTTCATGATTAGGCAACAAAGCTGTAAAAAGCTTAGGTATCTTGCCCCAGACCACTCAGTTGGTGAAAGTCAGAGATAAGTTTAGACGCAGATATGTTAGACTCCACTATCTAAACTTGTAACCAGTTATCTGAGACTTCTAGCTCCTCCAGATATTGGTTGCCATGCTGAAGAATTGCATTGTAATTGTGCTATGAGCACATTTTAGTTTTTAAAAAATCATATATTTAAAATGAAAACTGGCAGCATTATTGTGCGTTGTTTTGTTTCATTTTGTTTCCAGCTGTGTAAGGGCTTTTGGGTTCAGGCCCAGAACAGGTAGAGTTGGGCTTAGCCAGGGTGAGCATGTTGCTAGGAAAACACAGGAAGATTTTCTTGAAAAGAGGGTCAAGGAAGTTTTAACGTCCGGATTCTAAGCTGTGTGAGGAAGAGAGTAATGTGGGTGAAGTGAGAGAGAAGTAGTGATAGGGTCTTGGTACAATGAGAGGAGTTGCCTTATACCCCTCGCAGAGCATATGACGGGTGTGGTTCACTTCTTTGGTGCCCTGCTGCTGAAACCCTTAAGGGGAGTATGAAGACAAGCGGTCCTGGGGAGTGTTTTTGGGCTCCAAACCCACAGCAGCATCTAGAGTTGAGGCTTACAGCTCCTGAGGCCTCAGTGGGCGTGTGTTACAGTGTGCTCTTTCGGTTTTGCTGTCTTCAGGCAGCTTGTGTGAATCAGTTCAATTAGACTTTCTGCCTTATCACAAGGACAGATGGCTTTCTGTATCCTGGGGTTCTTGCCCTAGTGTACCGGAAAAATTAGATCACATGTGGGCTTGGAGGATGGATACAAGGTTTTATTGAGTGTGGTGGTAGCTCTCAGTGAGGTGGATGGGGAGTCAGAAAGCAGATGGACGGGGAAGGTAGTCTTACCCTGGAGTCGGGCTACCCAGCAGCCGATTCTCCCCCAACCAACCCCAACCAAATTCTGCATTGTCCCATCATGGATTGTCTGCTGGTGTCTGCTGGTGTCTGTTGGTGTGTTGTTCTTCTTCTCTCAATGTCCAGCCACTGGTGTCTGTGCCCGCTAAGGTCTCAGGTTTTCATGGGCACAGGATAGGGGCATGGTAGACCAGAATAGTCTTGGAAAATGCAATATTTGGGATTGAAAACAGGAGTACCTGTTCTCACTTAGGTCTGCGGGCAGAGGCGCGAGGGTGGAGCCCTGCCAGGGACCCCACCCTTTTTTACACATCCATTCCCTGCCCCCTTCCCGTATCGTTGGGTCATCTATATAGATAGTGAAGGCACCAAGAATGTTGGCAAGCATAAGAAAAAAGAGAAAAGCAGTTGGCCAGATGCTGAACGTTTTCAATGAGGAAAGGAGAATAATATGAAGTTTGTTAAATAATCACCGCAAAAAGCATCGTAGGTGGGATAATCTGATGGCTTTCTAGGATATTTGGAGTAAGAAGGGGACAGGTATACAGATACAGCTGTCAGAAGCAAAGGAAACACTTAAATTATATCTTAGATTATGGTTGTACTTGGTTAGTGAATGGAACAATAGCCACCATTTGAGAGGCATGTACGGAAAACAGTATCCTTGGGGAAATTAAGTCTATACTTTTTTTAAAAAAAAACTTAATTTTAGGTTTGCAGGTACATGTGAAGGTCTGTGACATAGGTAATCTCCTGTCATGGGGGTTTGCCGTCCAGATTATTTCATCACTCATGTATTAAACCCACTACCCAGCAGTTGTATTTTTTGCTCCTCTCCCACCTCCCACCCTCCACCTTCAAGTAGACCATGGTGTCTGTTGTTTCCTTCTTTGTGTTCCTAAGTTCTCATCATTTAACTCTCACTTATAAATGAGAACATGTGGTATCTGGTTTTCTGTTCCTGCAGAAGTTCATTAAGGACAATAGCCTCCAGCTCCATCCATGTTCCCACAAAAGACATGATGTCATTTTTGTTATAGTTGCATAGTCTTCCACGGTGTATATGTACCACATTTTCTTTATCCAATCTGTCATTGGTGGGCATTTCAGTTGATTCCATATCTTTGCTATTGTGAATAGTACTTCAATGAACATTCACATGCATGTGTCTTTATAGTAAAATGATTTATATTCCTCTGGGTATATACCCAGTAATGGGATTGATGAGTCAAATGGTATTTCTGCTTTTAGCTCTTTGAGAAATAGACACACTGTCTTCCAGAATGATTGAACTAATTTACACTCCCACCAACAGCATAGAACCATTCCTTTTCTCTGCAACCTCACCAGCATCTGTTATTTTCTGACTTTTTAATAATACCATTCTGATGAGTGTGAGATGGTATTTCATTGTGGTTTTGATTTGCATTTCTCTAATGATCGATGGTATTGAACTGCTTTTTTATGTGCTTGTTGGCCACATAGTATGCTGCCTTTTGAAAAGTGTCTGTTCATGTCCTTTATTCACTTTTTAATGGAATTGTTTGTTTTTCCCTTGTAAATTTGTTTAATTTCATTCTAGACACTGGATATTAGACCTTTGTCACATGCATAGTTTGCGAATATTTTCTCCCACTCTCTAGGTTGTCTGTTTACTCTTTTGATAGTTTCTTTTGTTGTGTAGAAGCTCTGAAGTTTAGTTAGACCCCACTTGTCAATTTTTGTTGTGTTGTGATTCCTCTTGGTGTTTTTGTCATGAAAACTTTGCCTGTTCCTATGTCCAGGATGATATTGCCTAGGTTGTTCTCCAGGTTTTTTTTGTTTTGTTTTGTTTTGTTTTGTTTTAGTTTTACATTTAAGTCTTTAATCTATCTTGAGTTGATTTTTGTATATGGTATAAGGAAGGGGTCCTGTTTCAGTCTTCTATATGTGGCTAGTCAGTTCTTCCAGCACTGTTTATTAAATAGGGTATTCTTTTCCCAGTGCTTGTAGTTGTCAGCTTTGTCGAAGGACAGATTGTTGTACATGTGTGGCCTTTTTTCTGGCCTCTTTATTCTGTTCCATCGGTCTATGTGTCTGTTTTTGTACCAGTTTCTAATAGAGGAATGGTTCTCAAAGTATGGTCCCAAAACCAGCAGCATCAGTATCACCTGGGAACTTGAGGAAAATGCATGTTCTGGGTTCTTACCACAGACCTACTAAATTAGAGAGACTGAGGCTAGAGGTCCTCATCTGTGCTTTAACAAGCATTCAGGTGATTCTGGAGATGGATAAGTTTACAAAGAATTTGTGCTAAAGCAAGAAGATGAGGAGAATCTTTAGATAAAAGGATTAATTTATCGGAGTATTTACTGATGGCAGGGTATACGATTTCAAAGGTCAGAGTGGAAGGGTTGGAAGCGTGCTAGAATAAGGGAGATTGAGGCATATACATATCCAGAGGGTGATGGGTATCCGGGGACTTGGATTCTGCTGGCAACTGGGATTGAGTCCACTCATCCTCAGACTTTTAGAGGAAGGTAGAAAATGAATAACAATTATAGTTTTAGGAGAAGTGAGAACCCAACTTATAAGGAAGATGTGAAGCTCTAAGCACCTGCCTTGAATTTAATGTCTTCTATGATTCCTGACCAGGATCAGATGTAGAATCAGCTTGAAGATTGTAAAACAAAGGAAAGGAAACACCAACAAACGAAACCAAGACTTCTAAATTCAAATGTCAGTTTTGCATTGTACTATTCCATCCATTGATATCACCTTTAACTAGTTAGAAGCTGCACAATATGGGGTCTCCTTTACTCAAGATGCACCAAATATACCACAGAGGTAATTCATAGATTTTTCTCCCAAGCTTGTCCAAACTGCTTTGTTTTGTTGTCACTCTGTTTTGTTTTGTTTTAGACTTTTAGTAGCCTAACGCCATGATATTTAGTTTACATTTCTAGTGATAAATGGAAAGGAGAGATGAGGAAGGGGCTTTACTGGCCCAATCAAAAACAAAAACTTTCTTTCCCTTAGACACCCCTGTAAAAAACTATATGGATTGGAATAGAATAAACTAATAAATCAATTTTCCTCTCCCAAAAAAAGCAGAAGAAATTTGTTAAAATCAAATGAAGGAATTGCAGCTTTCAATTAAAATCAGCATACATGAATAATAAAAAGTAATAATAATAACTGATCTTATGAGCCAATCTTAGAACAGAGTCCCTGCATCTAAGTAAAAATGTAACTTTTTTGGAAACAGTCAATGCATCATAATGATGCTTAATGATCCTAGAGGGATATGAATCTGTATTACATCCTTCAATCTTCACTCTTCTGCAATAACTGATTTGTACAACAGCTAGTGGTGTGCATCAATGACTCCCTAAGTGTCTTTCAATTCTGTATCATACTGACTCCAAATCATACATTTCCATCCAAATTAATGGTAATCAATGTTTGCTTTCCTAAAAAAGAGCTTGACTGGGAACACATCTTCAGAGAGAGAGAGTTCTATTTAAATGTCTTTAAAGAGCAAAAAGCCATAGCGTATAAAGGAACAAATTGTAGGAAAATATCAGTAATTGAAAATTGCACAAATACTAGTTATGGGCAATCATTCAATCAAAAAAGGCTGAAGATGCTGTTTTTATACTCCCAGTTTTCAATTAAAGCAACTGGATCCTCTGGTAGCCATTATGCTCAAACCACTCACCAGACCAGTTTTTCACTGTCCAGCCTTGCATCAACCCCTCTTCTGTGCTGCTGAAAAGGTTTGTGCCTATAGGCTCAAGCAGAAAAGGAAGGTCCAAGTCTTTGCCCTGTTCTTTGGTTTTCTATATGCACATGTATATTCATGTTTGCAGGGACACACACACACACACACACACCCTGGATTTACCAGTATCGTTCAAAACTTCTTAATGACCACCCACTGGGTGTCTAAGCATATCCTCCTAACAGAGATGCTATGGTCTGAATGTGTTCCCCAAAACACATGTGTTGGAAACTTAATTCTCAATGCAACAGTATTGGGAGGTGAGGCTTAATGGAAGGTATTAAGTCATTGGGGTTCCATCTTCATTAATGAACTAATGCTGCTATTAAAAGAGCTTGCAGGAGTGGGTTTTCTCTCATGCACTTTTCTGCCATGTGAGGACATTGGGTTTATCCCTGCTTGCCCATCTGCCTTCTGCCATGTGAGGAGGGCATAGTAAGAAGGCCTTCACTAGATGTTGGTGCCTTGAGTTTGAACTTCACAGTCTCCAGAACTGAGAGCAATAAATTTGTTCTTTATAAATCACTCAGTCTATGGCAGTCCATTATAGCAGCATAAAACAATCCAAGATAAGAGATAATTTCACAAAAGGACAAAATGCCCTTAAATAACATAAATCAGGTAACAGTAGCAAAGCTGATACAAATATATGCTTTCCTAATCGCTCAACATTCTTAATTGGCTTCCTTTTGATTTATTCTTCCTTAAATCAGATACTGTACTATGACTCTTACGGAAAAAAATTACATTTGTTTTGTCCAAAAGGTTATTTCCAATTAGCAAGCTAAAAACTAGAACAAAGAAAAACGGGGTCTAGAGAGCTTCTTACATTGGTCAAAGTCACACAGCCAATTACAGATAATGAAAGGGTATGGATAAACTCTATTTGGCTCTAAAAGCTGTTTGTGCTTTTTTTTTACTACTGTCTTAAGAAGACGTGCTGTCTTAAGATACACCTGCCATAGGGAAGAATCAGCATCATCATTATGGGTAAAATTTACTAAGAACGTTCTCTGTTCCAGGCACCGTTTTAAATGCTTACATGCACTAACTTATTTAAATCCTACCACAACTGAAATAGAATAGCATATACATCTTGGACATGATAGGCACAGAGAATAACTTGTCTAAGGTCACATACTTGAACTACAGCTGAGATGGAATAAAATTTCAACAGGTGACATAGGAAGAGGCAGTTTGGCCATTTGCAATGAATAACAAAGACTCTGAAGCTAAACCCCTTGGGTTAAAACCAAGGTTCTACCCCTTATGTCTGTGTTACCACAGGGCCACTAATTAACCACTCTACATTTCAATTTCCTCATCTATAAAAACAGGTATAATAATAGTTCCCACTTCACTAATGGAGTTGTGAAGTTAATATCAGAAGTGTGCAGAACAGTGCTTAGCACTAGTCCTTAAGAGATCAATAGCAGAATCCACACCAACTACTAAGCCATGGGGACACATGCCTAAAATACTGCTACTCTTCAGGACTGGATGATGTATATATCTCATTTGTAACAGTGTGGTCCCTAAAAACAGAGGACTAGACCCTTTAGAAAATGTTCTTCAATACAAAGACCTCTAAATTATTCTTGATGCTATCCCCATGCAAATGTAACCTCTTCTGCCCTCAAAGATCAATATATTATTCTTGCAAAAGAACAACTTTATGTCGACAAATACTAAAAATTCTTTTCTATACCACCCTCATTATTTATAAGGGTGTGTGTGTGTGTGTGTGTGTGTGTGTGTGTGTGTGTGTTGTTTTCTCAACCTCACCATTACTAACATTTGAAGTCAGATCATTCTTTGTTAGGGTGGGTAGGGGGGTGGATTTTTTGTGCATGGTAGAATATTTAGCACCATTCTTGGCCTTTATCCACTTAGATACCCGTAGCACAGAATTTTTCCCTACAATTGTGACAATCAATCAAAAATGCCTCTAGACGCTACCAAATAACACTCTGTTGGGCAAAGTGCCCCTCACACTGTTAAGAACTACTGCTCTATACCAAAGACCAAGTCCCTTCTCTGCTTATAATCCATTAATCACCTAGTATCTTCTGGAAGAGACATCCATCCAGACTTTTCAGGTTGCAATCATGTTTAACTTACCCATGTATTTGCCAGAAGAATCCAGCCCATTATCTTGCAAACAGCAGGTACTCAGTAAGCATTGGTTGAAAGTTAAATATTGGACTTGTGTTTATTATACATCAGAATTAAAATGTGGCCATGTTGATATTAAACCAGACAGAGCATATTTATGTTCCATGCCCAAACTTTTAGATCAAAGGTCAGATTAAACATGCCAACCTCTTAACATTAAACAAACTGAGTCTTCTTTATAACGAGGGCAAAAATGATTTCTGTTTACAGTAGAGTCAGACCTCTTAAGTAGCTTTGGTTACTTATGAGGATCATCATTCACCCATCCCAGAGTTCTGGGAGTTGTATGGTAGTTTGTGAGGGTTATGGGGGGTTCAGATTTCCTGTACATTGTGGAATATTTAGCAGCATACTTGGCTTTATTCACTTAGATGCCAATAGCACAGAGGTTTTCCCTCCAATTGTGACAATCAATCAAAAATGCCTCTAGATGCTACCAAATAACCCTCTGTCAGGCAAACTGCCCCCCGCCTTTGAGAACTACTGCTCTATACCAAAGACAAAGTCTCTTCCTTGCTTATGATCCCTTTGTCATCTCATGTGTTCTGGAAGGGACATCTACCCAGACACTTCAGGTCACAATCATGTTTAACTTACTCATGTATTTGCCAATGTGGTCCAGCCGTGGTACTTGGTAAGCATTGGTTGAATGTTAGTTATTGAAATTGTGTTAATTATACATCAGAATAAAAATGTGGCCATGTTGATATTAAATTGGAAAGAGCATCTTTATGTTCCACACCCAAACTTTTGGATCAAAGATCAGATTAAACACACTGAACTCTTAACATTAAACGAACTGGGTTCTTTATAACAAGGGCTTCTGTTTACTGTAGGGACAGACCTCTTAAGTAACTTCAGTTACTTATGAAGATTATCATCCACCAATCTCAGAGTTCTGGGAAGTGTACTTAAATTTTATTCCTAAGCCATCACATCACTTCCCACCATTAGGAGTAGGAAAGCAGCTGTCCATTAGAGCAGCAGTCAGGATTTCTAGACAGAATAGTAGAGAGCGCAGTGAAGGAAGTTAGTTTCACTATTCACCACAGATGTGTATTTTTGTCCTGGAGACTTGAGCTCAGAGCAGCCAGACTGCTATAGTAATTTATCCAAACCATTTTTTTTCTTTAGTTACCCATTGTGCTGATTCTGCTAATTGGTTAAACAGGAATAAATTGGTGGGAGATGACTGGTATACACACTGTCATAGCATTATACTTTAAACTTGTGAACACTGTTCTTTCCCATTCTTGGAGTGATTTGCTGGATTGTCATAAGGAATTAAGCCAAAGCCTCCCTTCTCTTCCACTCAAAAATTGTATGATACTTTTGACTCAGAAAATCATTAAGCACTTGAACAATCTTTAAAGATGCTGAGGAAAGAGGGAGAAAGGCATCATATTTGTTAACATGAGTCACACTTGATGTTAGCTCTGCTCTTTTTCAGCAGTTAAGAAATTATCACAGATTTTTTTTTAAGAAAACAGGCTGAAACAGTTGATGCTTTTGAAAGGTAATTTAGCACTGTCGAGCTTATGACGTGTCAGAATTGAGTACAGGAATTTTGTTTATTTAATACAAAGATCAGAGTGTCAAGCACATTTTGGAGAAATAATAACAGGAAGAGTCTCTGTCTCTAGAAAGAGAGCTGCCAAACATCGAAGCAATTTACATAAACATTTAATCAGCTCTTGCAAAATGTTTCCACCTTACAAAGCTAGTTGTTACAGGACTTGCTAAATCATAAAAATGTTTTGGGGAAAGTGAAACTGGAACTGAAAAGTTAGAAAAGTGATGATCTAATCAATAAAAACCCACTCTAGAAGAGTCTTTGTATTGGATTATCTTTGACAGGCATAAGGGAAAAATGCTGTACTTTCAAATTTTTTTCCAAGGATTCAGCATGGTGAAAAATCAAAACACTTAGTAAACTTTGGAATTAATCTGGTGCTAAAACTCAAAGAATTACAGTAATGTTTTTCAAAAGAGTATATGTTGAAAAAGGTAGCCCAAAAACAAATCCATAGAACTTGCATTGCACATTTTGATTAGAACCTAAATCTTTTAAACAGATAAGCTCCAGTTATTTAACTAGCCAGGTAGGTGCCCAAGTCACACCATCTTGTAGGCAAAGTAAACACCTTTCACATTTAATTTTGTAAAATAAACATTCTTCTATGGCTTTAGAGTTGCAAACAGATTGAATCTACTTGAAAATTCAAAGTGAAATATCATACTGTCACTGTGCTTCAGTGTTAAAAGAGAAATTAAAATAATGTTGGAAAAGACTAGCCAGAGGGAAAATAATTTCTTGGCGCCACACTGCCTTCTCTTTCTCTATACTAAATCCCACCCAAAAGCCACAAGACATTCACTGTCCTCTATGCTTCTCTCTGCTTGTCGCAAGGAGCTCTTTTAGTATGGATCCCCAGTCAACTCTCCCCTTTCCAGAGAGCTCGTCTTGTTTTAGATCCATCCTTCCTTTCTCTTTATCTCACCTCATCCCAATTATTGTGACCCAGGATCCCAGAACGATGCTTGATAAGTTGATAAATTAATTCTAAATTGTCTAACAATGACTTAGGCATTTACATAACAAGCATTTATTAAGTACTACTAATAATATTTTTGGTTATCTTTTATGTTGGTATTTCCTCTTTACTCAAAGACTCCTGGAAACCCTATTACCTTAAGTATTCATTGTATAGCCTGGTGAATAAGAGGGGGCTTGAGTATGAATCCTGGTTTACCTGTGCTAACTCTGTGACTTTGGGCACCTCATTGTGTATTTCTGTGACTCATTTTCCTCATCAGTAAAATGAGATAACAATGATATGGATGTTCTTCTTATAGGGATTTTTGAGGACTTATTCAGATAAATCACATAATTTATTCATAATAGCAACTGACGTATAATATACATGAAGCAGCATTATTTATTCTTCATAATCTGAAAAACTGGGTCATTAGAGGTAAATACTAGTCTCTATGGGAGACAATTTAAAAATCCTTCTTGTAAAAGAAGATTGCATGATGTCCCCATCTCATAACATAGTTAACAATAATTTTCACAGTTCTGTGTAAGAATGGCTCTAACAATACTCTTCAGAAATCTGTAGTATTAGAAATTGGCATGAATAGGATTCATTATTGATATGATTAGGCTTTGTGTCTCCACCCAAATTTCATCTTGAATTGTAATTCCCATAATCCCCACATGTCAAGGGAGAGACCAGGTGAAGATAATTAAATCATGGGGGTGTTTCCCTTCCCCACCCTACCCGCTGTTCTCTTGGTAGTGAGTTCTCACAAGATATGGTGGTTTTATAAGGGGCTCTTCCCACTTCACTCAATACTTCTTTCTGTCGCCTTGTGAAGAAGGTGCCTTACTTCCCCTTCACCTTCTGCCATGATTATAAGTTACCTGAGGCCTGCCCAGCTATACTGAACTATAAGTCAATTAAACCTCTTTCCTTTATAAATTACCCAGTTCTTTATAGCAGTATGAAGACAGGCTAATATAATTATTTTGATAAACAACCCAGCTAATCTTCAGTGGCTGTAATTATAAGAGTAACCATCCCATAATATTATAAGGAGAGAGGTTTATAGTATTTGAAAAGACAAATGTTGAAAGATACATTAGATTGCTTTTGCCTTATACTATTAAATATGCTCATCATTATGGGGGTGGAGGGTAAAACTAATGTAAAAACAATTCTCATCAACATCTATGAGCCAGATTTGTTTTTATTTAAAAAAAATCATGAGATTCTGATATATCTTTCATTGCTACAGGGTCTGGTGATTTCTAATAGCCATGAGATGCACTGAATTAATCAATTAATTTCCCTATCGCCACTGGTAGAGAAGAAAAAAGTGTTATTTGCTAGAAATTATGAAAAATATGTGTTTTGATACCTTAGTAAGTGAAGTGTGAAAGAAGCATTGGGAAAGCTTAAAGTAAGATGAAGAATTTATAGATACTGTTCCAGAGCAAGAAGTATTAGCACATGACTGTCAGCATGTTTCTGGTGGAGCAATAGTTTTATTTAAATTTAAATTTTAAATGTATGTATTATTATTAGTTGTCTAGCCCCTCTATAGTCTGTGTAAGAGATTGCATTCTCTAGAAAAAGATAAAATTTGAGATAAAAGATGTTTATTTTATGGCTCCGCTTTTGTGAAAAGAAGGAGGAGGAGACTGGATGGAGGAAAAAGTCAGCTTGGATGTCCGCGAGACAACCCTCAGTCCAACTTTTGGGGAGTTCAGCTCAGGAGTATCACTGGTCAACCCAGCCATGATGGGCCATTGGATCCAGTGGTACCAGGACTTTGCCTGACCAAGGGCATGGCAGCTCTCTGCAGCTGAGGCAGACACTGAAGGAGCTAACAGCTGGAGATCTTTGTTCACTGTATTTCCTGCAGCTGCACAGCCAGTCCTTCCTGCAAGGGCCATGTGGTTGTTGCGAGGCTGTGTTTGCCACAAGCTATAAATTACTCATTTGATTTTTGAAAATCATTTTACCACAGAGTTTTAGCAAACACTTGTTGAAATTTTTTTTTCAACTTGATTTATATTTTTTAAGAGACAGGGCCTCACTCTGTTCTCTAGGCTATGGTGCAGCGGTATAATCATAGCTTACTGCAGCCTTAAATTCTAGGCTTAAGCAGTCCTACCTACTGAGCCTCCCAAGTAGCTGGGACAATAGGTATGTGCCACAATGCCGAGCTTCTTTTTATTTTTTGTAGAGACAGAATCTTGCTTTGTTGCCCAGGCTGGTCTCAAACCCCTGGACTCAAGTGATCCTCCTGCCTGGGCCTCTCCACATGCTGGGATTACAGACATCAATCACTGCTCTCAGGCCCCAGTCTCTTCATCCACGTACAAATACAAAATAATATGCTGACATTTTACTTCCAAGCAAATATGATATATCCCTATCTAAGAAGAGGTATTAATCAGGGTTATTAGTACTAGCTGTTATAACTACAATAATAATATAAAATAAGCCAGTGGAAAGTCCAGCTGGCATTCAGCAGCTGAGTTTACAGCAATGGTCTGGGAATCCTGGCCTTTTCCCTCTAGTGCCACCATTAGTTGGAGTCCTTTACTGGATCTTCTATATTCAACCAGCCAACTTGCAGAGAAAAGAAGGAAAGTCATATATGGCCTGACCATCATGTACATCACTTCTTCCCGAGCCCCAAACTTACCACATAAGAGGCTGAGAAGTATAGGCATCTTGTGTGTCCAGGAAAAAAAAATAGAATAGAATCAATAAGCATCTAGCCAGTCTCTGCCACAGAGGGTTGTATAGTGATCATATGTTTCTGAATGTTTACTTATAATTGTCCCAATCTATTCCAAAATTATTAAAATTTGAAAACATTGCTATCATTGGGAGGACAGTGTCAAGGGAAGGTTAGGTTGATCCAAATGAATTTACTGTCATGACTTAATATGTAAATATTCCAGTATACATCAATGTGCTGAATATTTTTAATAGGATTAGCTAAATTTATGATTGGAACTCATTTCAAAAGGAGTCAATCATACTTCTATGGCTTGACATTCATGTAGACTCTAGTAAGTGTGTAGCTTTGAGAGGACCATGTGACAACAATCCCAACACCTTCCTCTTGGTGGACTCCAGGTTAAGAAAGATTTGCTCTTAAGAATAGAAGAGCTCCTTCATGGTTAATAAAACAAAATACATATGCATCTTTATTATCCCATTTAATTTTGCTTCTCTAGGCTGCAAATTTAATCAAGTCAGGAGTCACATCTGTCCATTCACTATAATATACCCTGAACCACTGCTGTCCTCAGCTGACCTCCCACAGGCTTGCCAGAACCAATGCTGTCCATTTCATCCCAACTCTACATTCAGTACAATCATGCTGGCAACTTGAAATTAACCACACTGGGTGCCTGAGGTGTTTTGGTTGCTATAACCAGTTACCATAAACTAATTTGCTTAAAAACAGTGGAAACTTATTTCTTACAATTTGGGAGGCTGGGAAGTCAAAGATCAAGGCACCAGTACATTTGGCATTTGGTGTCTGCCTGTTCCTCATAGATGACTCTCCTCTCCCTGTAACCTAACATAGAGGAAAGGGTCAGTGTCTCTCTGTGGTCTCTTTTATAAAGGCATGAATCTTTTTCATGAGGGCAGCCCTTCAAGACCTAATCACCTCACAAAAGGCCCTATCTTACTTTATTTTTTACTGCTATAACAAAATACCATGGACTGGGCAATTTACAAAGAACAAAAATTTGTTTTGCAGTGTTCCGGAGGCTGAAAAGTTTAAGATCAGGGTGCCAGGGTGTTTAGTCTGTGGTTCAAAGATGGCACCTGTTTACCACATCCTCAGGAGAGGAGGAATGCTGTATCCTCACACTGCAGAAAGGAGAAGGGGATGAACCCATTTCTGAAAACTCTTTTCATTGCAACATTACTTTACTGTTAAGGGTAGGACCTTCATGATCTAAACACCTCCCATTCCCATTAGTTCCTGCCTCCCAACGCTGTTGCATTAGGGATTAAATTTCTAACCCATGAAATCTGGGGGGCACATTTAAACCATAGCAGTCTTGATCTCCTAATACCATTATGTTAGTGATTAGGTTTCAACATATGAATATGGAGGGACATACGCATTCAGGCCATAGAAGTGAAAATCCCTCAACATTACTGATGAGAGCGTCCCCCATGCTTGGAGAGTTGATACACATCATTGACACAACTTACCACGTATTTGGCAGCAGCATAATTGTCTCAGGACAGGGTAGATTATGCTGTATTTACAAATATTCCCCAAATCTCAAGGTCTTAACAAAACAATAGCTGTGTATTTTTGTTCATATTATGTGTGCTACCTAAGGTGATTGTACTCACTGTGGTCTGTTAGGGTAACAGGTTGATAGAGACATCATCTTGTCATAGCTTCTTTAATCACAGCTCAAATGAGAAAGGGGGGTCCTGAAGCCTCTATCCAGAACTGATTCATGCCGTTTTTCTTATTTAATTGGCCAAAGCAAGTCATTGGCCACACCTTACCTGAAGATGGCAAAGAAATAAAATCCTTACATGTGTCTTAAAGAGGAATGAACTAGAACTATTTGATAAACAACATTACTAATGGCAATGCAGTAGCATTCAGTAAATAAGAGCATATCCTTGGTAAATAAACTCAGGCTCAAGTGAGAGTTTCCCTTCTTACCTGGTGAGTGACTTTGGTCTGCTAGTTAACTTCTCTATAGCTCAGTCTTTTTAACTCTAATGTGCATCATAATAAACTTAATTGATACAGTGTGTATTAGTTTGGCTTTTCAACCTTTTCTATATTTTGGAACACAGAGGAAATGATACTTATACCAAACAGTAGATTTAAAAGATGCTGCTATTTGTGGCCAGAGGCAAGTTGTCTGGGTATTCTGGCTTCCCTGAGGCCAGAGAAGATCAATATTTAGGCACACTTGTAATTTATGCTAGGCCAAGGCTGTTCCCAGTACATAGAAAGAGTACATAGCTTGATAAATCTTAGTTTCTGCTATTATTTTATTAGTAGCTCAACTAATATTAAATGAATATATGGATGTGAGCCACACAAATACTGTGAGGTTGATAATATTATTTTCCCTTTACAGATGAAGAAACTGAAGATCAGTGGGTTTAGCCTTTACCCAGGTCCTGGATGTATAGGAGCCATTTTGAGGAGTTCAATCTGAGAACTCTGACTTCAGATCCAGTGCCTAACAACTAAGCCACAGCTAACACACTTACTTATATAAGGGAAAATAGCAATTGTGTACAGTATGAGCAATCAACTTGAAGCTGATTCCACTTACCTCCCTTAAATAATCAAGTGCCCTGATGTTCTTATAGGACATTTGCATTTACTTTGGTTTAAAGACTATGTTTAGAACATTTCTAAATTTTAAAATGACAGCCTCTATTTGGCCTGAAAATATACGGGAAATGGCTTTTCCTTTTAAGATTGACGATGTCAAGGAGATGTGTTAAGGTCGGGACGGCCTGATGTTTTAGGAAACTTTAAACTCACTCAAAGAAATAAAGGTACTGTTTACCCTGTCAGTACACTTCAAGCACTTAGCATCTTCTCTTGCCAATCCACAGAAATAGATAAGGAAGGGTGTTTCAATTCCACTCGACTCTACATGACATATGCATTATTGGGGATTTCTTAAAGTTGACCTATAAGGGAGGAAAAAGCTCATAAGAAAATGTATCACCATTATCCTAATTACAAGGGGCAGATTTATTAGATGGTTATATTTAACAAAACCCCAGTGGTTTCAATAACCTGTAAGCTCAGCAACAAGGAAGTGATTTCACTGGTTGCCTGAGTGAGAATGAATTATGTTTGTTATCCCAAGAGGGTTTGTATATTTTCCAATGCAATGAGAGACTATTTCTTTGTCTTTTGCTCAAGATAACATAGACTTGAAAGAATTTTAACATCATTCTACTTCGTTACCTTGATCAGAGTAAAGATTAAACCTGTCTTTAGATCTATTAAAATGATTATAAATCTGATCCCCTTTCTTCTTACCTCACTCGAGCCCCAAATCTCAAGGGTAACAGGAAATGGGGACTAAAACAAAGTCTGTCTTCAAAGCTTTCAGCACTATATCTGCACCATGGGAAAGGAAACATTTGATAAAGGAATTAAAACAGAAATATTAATGGATTGGGGTGGGAGAAGGGAAGTTTTAATTCTGCCTGGTTACCTTGCAAGGTCATGCTGAACTTTGCAAACTTCAGTTAAACTGCAGAATTACCTTGGAGGTGTAGGAATATGATTTAGCATTTCTTTACACTTAAAAGCCTGCAGCAATTCATTAAATGGAATTTGGATTGCCTGTAAGATGTCACTCAGTAAAACTGATTCAAATATTTTTTTCTGAGTTTTTTTCCACTTCAGATCTAGAATTTTATTGCCATGTGTCTTATTAACACAATAACATGTGATTCATGAAGCACAGCCTTTAAATACCTCCATAAATGAGTCAAAAACATTGAAATACATACTAGTGACATTTAAAAGAGAATCCAGTATATAAGAGCAGAGCAATTTCACTCACATACAAGAAATCTTTCAATCCTTTTCTGCCATTAAGAAGCAAAAGAAATAGACACCTTTTCAGGATGGCCATGTGTGTATTCAAAGGCACTGCTTCATTACAATCTTTAAATCTACTTCAAACACATCACATTGACCTTAAATATATACCACTTTCGTTTGCCAATTGAAAGTTAATTTAAAAAGTGGCTTCAATTTTCATAAGGTGTGGATTTTGATTTTTGTAATTCTGTACCAAGAAGCTCATTTTTTTATTTGAAAATTAGAGTTGGCTTGAGTATTTATATTTCCCTATGCTATTGCAGCAGAGAAAAAATAAAATGCATTTCAGATAATATGCTGGGTGTTAATACAAATTCTTTCATCTTACAATGAACTGGACAAACTGCTGCAGACCGTGCCTGATAAGGATGTGAGATGACAGAGACAGAAAAGCCCCACCCAAGAGGCTTCAGGACCTCCTTGTGAAGAGCACAGAACTCACCTGCAGGCAGCAAAAAGAAGCTCAGAACCCTCTTCTGCTGATGGCCAGTCATGACCAGCAAGAAAGCACATCTTGCAGCATTTCATTTTTCTTATTTACAAAGTGGAGCAATAAGATTTACCTCTTAAGATATCTGGCAGCATTAACTGTGCTTATTTCAGTCAAGTATTTCGTTTAATATGATACCTGCAACAGAATGGCTGTATTAAACAGAATAATGCCCTGCCAAAGATGTCCATATTCTAATCCCTGAACTTGCTAATATGGCTCCTCACTTGGCAAAGGAAAATTAAAGTTGGAGATGGAGTTAAGGTGGCTAATTAAGTAGGGCACCCAGACAAATCCAATGGAATCACAAGCACCATTAAGTATGGAAGAAAGAAGTAAAAGAGGCGGTATTGGAGTGAGGCAGGGAAAGTCTTGAGTGACCGTTGCAGACTTTGGAGATGGAAAAGGAAAATATGTCAAGTAACGTGGGAAGCCTCTTAAAGCTGGAGAAGGCAAGAAAATAGTTCTCCTGTAGCTGGTGAAAGCAATTTTAGACTTCTGATCTCCAGAATAATAAAGCAATAAATTTCATTTGTTTTATACCCTCAAGTTTATGGCAATTTATTACTGCAGCAATGAGAAACTAAGACACTGGCTAACCAAAAAATAGAACTTTTTTTTTTTTTGAGACAAGATCTTACTCTGTCACCTAGGGTGGAGTGTAGTGGCACAATCATAGCTCACTGCAGTCTCAAACTCCTGGATTCAAACAATCCTCTCACCTCAGTCTCCCAAGTAGCTGAGACTTCAGATATAACACATGCTGGGCTAGATATATATTATATGTAATATATATATATATATTTTGTTTTTGTTGTTGTTGTTGTTCCCTGTGTTGCCCAGTCAGGTCTCAAACTCCTGGGCTTAAGCGAAACTCACGCTTCAGCTTCCCAAATTGTCAGGTTTACAAGCATGAGCCACCCTATCTGGCTCCAAATATAACTTTTGATGGTGAACAAAGTAAGTTCTATGTGAGAATGACAAGTTGTGTATGATGTGACTCCTTGAGAGTGGATCTTCTTTGAAAGATTGAAGAGAATATAAAAGAAAATCATTTCAAAATTAAGATAGTTCTTCTGACTGGCATGGTGGCTTATGTCTGTAATCCCAGCACTTTGGGAGGGCAAGGCTGACAGATCATTTGAGCCCTGGGGTTCAAGACCAGCTTGGGCAATATGGTGAGATCCATCTCTAAACAAACAAACAAACAAGACTAGAGAGGAACATAAACACACAAACAAGACAGTTCTTCAAGATATTAAGTATCAAGGAAAGGGTTACGTCTTGCTGGATCACATCAACATTTTCTGAACAAATAGGCATTTGATATAAGTTTTGCTTAATAAAACTTTCAATGAATCAGCTAATAATGCTAAAAGCTCCTTTTTTTCAGCGAATAATGCTAAAGGCTCCCTTTTTTGAGCACTTAAATGTGCCCAGTTTTTTACAGACCTGTTTGACAATTATAACAATCTCATGAGTTGATTGCTATTGCATTTATTTTGTAGATACAAACAGGTCCAAATAAGTTAAGTAGTTTGTCAAAACAAATACAATAAATAAATGACAGACCCAAGATTTAAACTATTCTCTCATCCAAAAGCCCATGTTATTCTGTGCTGTTACATGTACATGACTTTCAAGTACAAATCATTTATTTAGGCAGCAAGTGTGTCTATATGCCAGCCACTATGTTACTATAACTGAAATGATAAGCTAAAGATACATGTGCTCTGTATTCCCAAATGATCGTATAAGCAATATCATAACATATGACCAATACAATTTTGAGGAAAATACAGGGTTATAAAACCATAATGGGAGAATCTGACCCATTAAAATTACAGAATAGTGGAAGGTGTTCTGAAGTCAAATCCAAGACATGGAGGATAAGTGGGAGATAGTCAAGCAAAATGGAATACGAGGAAGTAACAGAATAATAGACCTCCAGTCCAAAAAAAAAAAGAGTACCTGCCAAATAAAATTTGAGAGTAAATGGAAGGTAGATGAGAAGGGTAAGAAGTGACAATAAATGAGACTGCAGTGGTGGGAGGTGGGTATAAAAACAAAAGCCTGTGCTCCTATCTTGTCCCAAGGGCAATGTAAGTGTAAGAAGGGAATGGCATAATCAGATTTGCACTTTTGGTAGATTCTTCTGATTGGTGTGTGGGATGAATTAGCGAGGGAGTATACACTTCATTACACAGCTGCCACAGGTAGTATGACAAGGTAACGGCAATGAGAGTAGAAAGAAAGTATAATGTTGGAGGAAACCTTGGTAAGCAGAATTAACCGAACTGCATTAAGGGGAAAATTTTGTCTTAAAGGAAAAGAAGTTGCAATGAACTAGATTTCTGGTTTAGTAAATTTATACAGAGCAATGAGCAGGAGCCTTTTAGGGGAGGACACTAATTTCTTTTATATATATATATATATATATTGCATTTTGGGTTTTAAGGTACATGTGAAGAACATGCAAGATTACTGCACAGGTACATACACGGCAATGTGGTTTGCTGCCTTCCTCCCCATCACCTACATCTGGCATTTCTCCCCATGTTATCTCTCCCCAACTCCCCACCCCCCACTGTCCCTCCCCTAGTTCCCCCCAACAGACCCCAGTGTGTAGTGCTGTCCTCCTGTGTCCATGTGTTCTCATTGTTCAACACCTGCCTATGAGTGAGAACATGTGGTGTTTGATTTTCTGTTCTTGTGTCAGTTTGCTGAGAATGATGGTTCCCAGATTCATCCATGTCCCTACAAAGGACACGAACTCATCATTTTTTTATGGCTGCATAGTATTCCATGGTGTATATGTGCCACATTTTCCCTGTCCAGTCTATCATCGATGGGCATTTGGGTTGGTTCCAAGTCTTTGCTATTGTAGACAGTGCTGCAATGAACATTCGTGTGCATGTGTCCTTATAATAGAACAATTTCTTTTTGGGCAAGTGGAGATTAAGATGCCTAAAAAGCTTTTAAAGAGACAAGTCTACTGGCAGTTAAGCCAAAACTACAAGCTTGATTTTAAAATAGACTTATTAACTGAACATAGAGTGTGTTTTTTTATTAGTATGTAGATAGTAATTACATCCATGAATGGATGATACAATCTAAGTGTTAAAGTGAGAACTAAATAGGTCCAAAAACAGAGCCCTGAAGACCAGTAACCTTCAATGAGTGAGCTGAGGAAAGAGAACCTGCAAAAGAAATATAATTCAGAAGAGAGAAAAATAAGGGGCTAGAGGGGAAGAAGACAGAGGAGGAAAATAAGTAAAGAATCATGGAGTGGGTGTTTACTAAAGTTTGAAAGTCAAGGAGAAAGTTTGATTGTTTTCTATGATTATTGATGTCAAATGTCTATACTTACCAATCCCTCTACCTGTGATGTTCTTTGTGCATCTGCATCTACCCTCCCCAGCCTTCCATAGAATTCATTCATCTTTGAAGATGCACCTGAAAATTTCCTCGCTCTGAAGTAAGGTGGGACCGCCTGCTACATGTTCAGTCTCTTCCTTCGAAGAACCATCAGAATCATGGTAGGTTAGAAAGCAAATAAATACATATCTGGCTAATTCCTTGCTGCTTATTCTATTTTCAGGGCCCTGCCATGCCTGGTATAGAGTAGAAACTCAATAAATGAAGTTTGTGTGCTTCATATGTGAATAACCAGTAACTGCTCAATAAGCATTTGTTATGTTGAGACAGTATAGAAATTAAGTGTATATACTTGAAAGCCATATTGCCCATATTCTAATCTCATCTGAGCCACTTCTTAGCTATGTGATTTTGAGCTATTACTTAACCATATAATCCTGTAAACTAAGCAGAAAATCTCTTGGATTCTATTTATGAGTTGTTAATTTTCTCTGTAAGGTTTTGACTCTATAATTTCACTCTAAAATGAGTCTTTCATAAAATGACCCCCATAGATAATGATCTCTGCCCTCTCTTCTCCCATGGAGTTTCAATGAGGATTACATGTGATAATGTACGTGAAAGTCTGAAAGTGTTTATAAATTATTTAAACCAAACCAAAACAATGCTCAATTACTGCAGCATTGATAGCCCAACTGGCACCTGAAATGATCTTTGATCTATGTCTGGGTTTACTGTTGGTTTCGTTTTAATGACAGCTTCATACTCTGTTGTTTAAACAGTGATTCTCAGACTTGGAGTGGAACAGGTGGATACAGTGATAGCTTAATTATATGTATATAATAAGGCTTGGCAGTTTCAGTAATATTCACCATGATAAAACAGTAGAGAAAGACAAGTCCCCCTGGGTAGATCTAAAAGTCTAAAATAGTAACAACAGTTACCCAATTTTTCTGGGCTTGGAGAGCCATGCTGTGTCTGAAAAGCAGTAGAAAGAAGTCCTGGTTTCAGAAACATGTGACCTCTGTTTTGAATCAAAGTGTGATTATTTGGCATGATCTAAAGCTTTTATGTCACACACAACAACAACAACATACTCCTGGCACAAATACATGATGGGCCTGTTTTAGTGTAAGTGTGCAATTTGAGTCACTTATCTTTTTAAAAGAGGGTCCAGTTACTCGATAGGAAACTGACATGGTTCAGATCTGTGTCCCAGCCAAATCTCATGGTGAAATGTAATCCCCAGTGTTGAAGGTGGGGGCTGGTGGGAGGTGTTTGGATCATGGTGGTGGAGAACTCGTGAATGGCTTAGTATCACCCCTTGGTGATGAGTGAATTCATGTGAGATTGGTGGTTTAAAAGTGCATGGCCCCTCCCACCCCCACTCTCCTGCTCCTGCTTTTTCCATGTTATATGCCTGCTTATGCTCCAGCTCCTGCCACGAGTAAAAGCTCCCTGAGCACCCCTTACCAACAAGCCAAGCCAGATGCTGGCACCATGTTTGTACAGCCTGCAGAGCCATGAGCCAATTAAACCTCTTTTGTTTACAAATTACTTAGCCTCAGGTATTTCTTTATAGTAATACACAGCTGGCCTAATAGAGCAACTAACACTATCCCCAATTTTGAAACTCCTGTGTGCAGCAGTATAACTGTGAATTACTAACTGCAGGAAGAACTAAAATTTGTGACAAAAGAATAACTTTATGTTTGATGTCAACTCACTTCAAAGTGACGTGTGATTGCCAGTCCTCCTGCCTGCCTCATTCATATGCACACAGACATGGGGGTTTTACTGTCATCCTTTATGCCCAAGAGAAAAAAAAAAAAGTTGTAGATAAATATTAACTTTAAGCACTCTACAAAGGAGTCAGCAAATCTTTCCTGCAAAGTGCTAGAAAGTGAGTATTTTAGGTTTTGCAGGCATAGTCTCTGTCAAAACTATTCAACTCCATCATTATAGGGCAAAACCACTGAAACACAATCTCTAAGCAAAAATTGCAGTTGTTCCTCAATAAAACTTTATTTACCAAAACTGAAAGCAGGTCAGGTTTGGTTCATGGGCTATGGTTTGTCAACGTCAATGCAACAGCGTCATGTTACCCTTTTGAATATTAACATGTAAAATATGTTTATAAACTGTGGCATTCATAGGTATAGAATCCTTCAGGATATAACATTTACACATTACCTTACTCTTTTGAAAGAAACCCAGGATCTGCCCAAATGTTAGCATCAAAATGATATCTCTGAGCCAGGTGCTTTCACTCAGAAATGGTACTTCATCTAAATATGTACCCTGATGTTAAATTTAAAATCTGTCACAGTGGCATATTTAATCTGATTAACTTGTTTAAAAGGTAAGTTAAGGAGATTTTTCTAATGTTGAATATTCAGTGGAGTAAGTAATTCACTGTAGATAATCCACTAAGTAATCAAAAATCTCTACACCTTTTTACCTTCTCTTTTACGGTTTGCCTTCTAAATAGCAAGCTACTTGACAATTAGTTTAGAAGATATTAATGCGAAATATGATAAAGTCTCTAACAATTACATTAACATCTCACTACTCTGTCAGTATGCGAATATCATTGCATTCTAGGCACCTGAAATGGAGAGAAGATTCACTGTCCACCTTCTTCTTTCATGACAAATTCTCTTCTTGTAATATTATTTAACTTTCACTACTGAGAGAAAATGACTTTATGATTTAGACCATTGGCTCTAATTACTAGAAATTATCTGTGAATATTTACCAGGATCTTCAGCTTCTTATACGAAGTATTATGGAGATTATTAATAGAGATGTAAATTTTTTTGGTGTTGTTCTTGGCCATTTCTGCTGCTCTATGTTGTGAGAAAACTGGAAATTTTTAAAGGAAAAGGTATCCATATGAATGGATGAGAAAAGGAGGTCGAACAGAAAATACAGAGCACTGAAACGAGATTTGTTCTATCTACTGCTGAGTGCCAAAGATTCTTAAATACATTAATGGAATTGTTTTTACAATTATTCCCAATATGATAAAACCTTTAGTTTTTCCATTTCAAGAGCTTTCTCTCTTTCAGGAAATTGAAGACGCTAATAATGGGAAGGTTAATTCTCTCTCCCTTGTACACAGGTCAGGCATGACTGGGGACAGATGCAAGCTAGTCTTTTTTCATTATTGTTTTCAGGAAATCCAGCTCAGGGTCTTACTCTGCTTGAGCAGTAATCTGATACAGGTGAGTGTTGATGCAGGTTCTCTGACCTACCTTGTTGCAGAACAGCTGTAGCTTCAGCTTATCTGACCTTGATAAAGAACCTCAGTGCCCTTAAAGATCTGACTGGTCTAAGCAGTCAGGACCAGATAGTGCCTGCCTCATTCTCTGAGCTCCCATATGTTATGTAATAAGATATGTTGATAGTTATTTCATAGGTTGATAGATTTTTGACCTGTGTCAGAAATCCAACTCAAGGCTTAGGCTGGTTACATTTATGATAGATATACAAGTACCTTTACAGTACTTAAAAGAGAATCACACAAAACTATTTCTCTTTTTTTTTCCTGGGTGTTTTGTTTTGGTTTTTTTTTTGAGATGGAGTTTTGCTCTGTCACCCAGGCTGGAGTACAATGGCATGATCTCAGCTCACCGCAACCTCCGCCTCCCAGGTTCAAGCAATTCTTCTGCCTCAGCCTCCCAAATAGCTGGGACTACAGGCACCCACCACCACGTCTGGCTAATTTTGTACTTTTAGTACAGATGAGGTTTCACCACATTGGCCAGGCTGGTCTTGAACTCCTGACCTCAGGTGATCCTCTCACCTCTGCCTCCCAAAATGCTGGGATTACAGGCATAAGCCACCATGCCTGGTCACAAAACTATTTTTCAGGAAAACAAAAATCTGAAATTAGTAATTTCTTTGAAGTTTGCTTAAGGAGAATGGACCTGGGAAAACAAAGGGAAGAATTTTATAAAGGAAGCCTCCACCTCCCCTCCCCATTCTTTTCCTTTGTAAATTATTTCCCAGTTAATGATGAGAACATGCCCTTCCTAGAAGAAACAGAGACCTGGGTATGCTTCAGGGCACTAACCTTCTCTTGTCACATGTCACTAGGAACGCAAGTCACATTTCTCAGTTGAATATTTTTCAGCTGCACTGCAGCCGACTTCATACAATCTTTATGTTATGAACCATCAGGTATCTACATCTGACTGTTTCTTCTCCTGTTTCACATTAAACAGTGGCAGTAAAAATTGATGGAATCGGTTAAAATTTTAAACTATGATAGGTTGCTAAGTTAGCTGTGAGTCTGTGAAACTAAGCACTGGCAGTCATAGGCAGGTACCCCACCAGGAAATTATAGATGAGCAGGAAGAACAGAACTACCAGGCAAGATGATCTTGAAATTTAGGATTCAAAAAAATCAGAAAGTTTTCTGTCCCTTTAATTCCACTCTTGGTGTTAAATAAGTTCACCAAATACATAGATTTAATGTAATTTTATCCTGTTGTACTGTGTGATCAGTTAACTGTCAAAAACTCTTTACAAAACTGCCACAAAATCAGTGGGAGCTAAATGATGAGAACACATGGACACATAGAGGGGAACAACACACACTGAGTCTGTAGGAGGGTGGAGGGTGGGAGGAGCGAGAGGGTCAGGGGAAAATAACTAAAGGATGCTAGTCTTAATACCTAGGTGAGGAAATAATCTGTACAACAAATCCCCATAGACACGTTTACCTATGTAACAAATCTGCACATCCTGAACATGTACCCCGAACTTAGACTAAAAATTAAAAAAAAAAAAAAAGAAATTCTAACTCTCTTCACCCAGCAGACCCATTTTCATTCAGCTGGGGAAACACTTTGATATGACCAGGTGTATTTGCCTCTAACTGGGCAATTTGAGTCACGGTAAGAAAAGCGGGAGTCTCAGTTGGAAATCATAAGTAGAGAGAGAGGCAGATCATTCTCCAATTTTTCCGCAAGGTAGATTGTGTTACATTCTCATGTCCATGACTTGGACTCAATACAAAATGAGATGTAGAAAGCTGCCAAGATATATCTCCTGTTCTCCTTTTTAACAGGAAGTATCACAGCGTGGCCATTATTAAACACAAGTCACTTGTTTGTCTTCCTTTTTAGACTAACACCATCTATTATTCTACTACTAGACTCTTTTTTAAAAAAGACTGGCACATCAAGTCTTGGCATTGCCTGCATCTGACGCCAGTCTTGCTTCTGACTGCAGACAGGCATTATCCCCTAGCAGATGGAAGGTTTGACTTATGTCAGATTCTTTATTAGTGTGTCTCTGGTGCACGCACAAAGACATTTTTAAAGGCAGGATGATCATTGATGACACCACATAAGTCTGGCTGTTCTAATTTGGAAGAACGAGAACTACGACTGAACCACAATCAATAAACAAACAGGAACGGCTGTCTGCACAACTTCCTGATTAGACTTGGGAGTGTTGCATCCACTGATCTGAACATTAGCATTGCTGTTTCACTCATGTGGATGGACAAATTTAAATGAATCAATACTTTCCATGAACTAGAACACCCCTCTATGTTTCTACCACCACCAACCGATATTCAGAAAAGCCTTAAGTTTGTTTTTATTTCTTTCCTATGAATGTTCATTATAATAATTTAGATTTTTGTGCCCACTCAAATCATTTTATGTGAGTCATTCTGAAATGGTTACTGCTTTTATAAAAATAGGTAATGACTAGGATCTGTATTTAATAGAACCAATTAATTTTAACGTAAACAGAAGGTAATTTATTATCTCTAAGAGATTAAATGCTTTGATTTTGAAGAACAAGAAATAAACAGATTTAAGGCTACAAGAAAAAAAAGTTTCCTATAAAAATTAGTTAAAATCGGATTGTGTATAGATGATAATTGAAACATATTTGTATCAAGAATTCTCGATCAACATTAAAATGGAAAAAAAAAATTTAAAGTTAATCCTCAACATCATTTTCTCCTTCTGCCTCAGGTGGCATTTTCTCACCCAGAAACACACACACACACACACACACACACACACACACACACAAACTCATACACTCATACATACATGGCAACTCATATACATATATCGGTAGTCCTGATACACTTGCATAGCACTGCATGGGTTCCAACCTACTAAATATTCACATTAGCAAGGTTCTGTGTACAGTGCAGACCATGAAAAATAACTAGATAATAGACTAATTTGACCCCCTTGTCTCTAGCACATAATCATATCTATGTTTAAGTGACATGCAGCTATAGATGTCATATCACAAAGACTATCACTTCTTCTTTTATATGGCACATATTCTAAAAATTAAACCTGAATGTTCCATGTTTGTAGTTGTTTTAGTTACTGCAATGGCTTTTGAAATGGAGTTATAACAGCCATTCTTTCCACTCTCAAATTTAGTCTTTGCATTGCTAATAAAGTAGTCTTTATGCATGCAGGATTTGATCAATGAGGTCCCCTGCTTTCAAATCCCTCTGGTTCCAAATTGCTTTCAGAATGACATACGACTTCCTGAAGTATAGACTCCAAGGCATTTTGCAAATTGATTCCACTGCATCTATCCCGGCCCATGCTTTGCTATAAACTGCTAATTCTGCTCCTTTGTGTCTCTTATAATCTCAAGGGAGATAAAATACTTCACAACAACTCAAGCATGCCATGCAATATACGTTGGGTGCTTCCCATGCAAAATATGCACCCATGCAATGTGTTGGTTGAATACTTTCTGTATGCCTTATTCTGTAGCAAACATGGGATAAATAAGAAAATATGGAAAAAGAGACACATTATTTTTCTGAAGGCTGTTTTGATGTCCCCATGGTGTTTTGACCTGGCCCAAAACATGAATTATTGGATCTTTACATTTTTATAATTTTTATCTTGACCTGTATATAAATTATCTTGCCACATTCCTGGGCTTCACGCCATTGCTCTCATCGTCACCCCATTGAAGGGAAAAGTGACAGCAAGGGATAGGGACAGGTTCATATATGGAGTGCCAAATGGAACATGGAGTTAGTAGCATTTAGATTCATTTGGCACGTTTCTCTTTCAGGTAAAACCATTAGTTAATTGTTCTTCCTCCAAGAGTGACTTGTCTCTAGAACTGTGTGCATCTCAAGTTTGCTAGGTCATTCCTTAAAGTTATACATTGTTGAATGAAGGATAACTGGACTACAGTATGATTTATTTTTCCTGTGTCCAGAGTACAATTACTAAGATTTCAATGTTACACATATATTTAATATCATTAAGGTCTTATTTGATAAACTTTGGGGACAAAATGAAATTCTGTAAATACTAACTCTTTTCAATTGGGCCTTGGAAAATATCTCCATCACTTTTAAATTTTAAAAGGGGTATATTTTCTTTTAAAAGTTCAAATAATTAAAAAAACAAAAATAACTGAAAATAATCTAAACTAGAAACGGGGTAAAGGACAGTGTTTTGTGTATATTACTTCATAATAAAAAGGTATATTTTCCACATTGATGTGGACGTTGTGATGGATCCTGCTTCATTTAGGTTCAGGAGAGTCATGTATAATTGTAAGTGTGTAGTAAACATGGGACAAATTATCTTTTCCTCTTATTTTCTTGCTTATTTATCCCATGTTTACTATAGAACAAGGCATACAGAAAATACTCAACTCATATATTGTTTGGGTGCATATTTTGCATGGGAAATATTACATAAGGAGATTGGTAAATGCTATGGGAAAATAATCACCTAACTACTCTTTGTGGGAAAAGGAAGGGACTCAGAGCAAATGAAGGAAAAAAGTAACCACTAAATTATAGTTTGAGATCTGGTCAGAAATTTACAAAAAAATTGAGAAGGAGGAAGAACATTCTATGCCAAGGTAACAAGCCTGTACAAAGACCTCAATAGAGAAAAGAGTCATCATTTTAATGGAAAAAGAATGATTTAGTGTAATTGAACATTGAGCTTTATCAAGGTCCAGATGGGATTTCTGGCGGATTCAATTTACATGTTCTGAGTTTCAATAGATTCAAACAAAAAGTATGACAGTAAATCTTACAAAAGTCGAATTTATCAAAACAGCTTACATTATAAAATGTCACTTTGGTAGGCTGAAAACTGTCCCCAAAGATATATCTCAATCCTACAAACCTATGACTATGTTGCCTTACATAATAAAAGAGATTTTGCAGATGTGATTAAATGAAGGATCTTGAGATTTTGAGATTATCCTGGATTAACTGGGCGGGCCCAATATAATCAGAAAAGTTCTTATAACTAGGGACGCATGAAGGTCAGAGAGATGTGAAGTTGGAAGCAGAGATTGGATTGAAGTCCTTTGGTGATGGAGGAAGTGACCACAGGTCAGTTAACATAGGTAGCCACTATACGCTAGATAAAGCAAGGAAATAGGTTCTCCCCTAAAATCTCTAGAAGAAACACAGTTCTGCCAAAATCTCGACTTTAGCCCAAAAGATCTACTTCAGACTTCTGATCTCCAAAATAATATGATAATAAAGTTGTGTTATTCTAAGCCACTAAGTTCGTGATAATTTATGACAACAGCAAGAGGACACTAATACACTCACTGCATTGGATATCTGTTTTTCTGTTTCATTTTACCATCATTTTGCCATTGATATTTTTTCTTAGACTAGTTAATTTAAGAAACTAGAAAGTACATAAAGAATGTGCATGGTGCAATACTTGCTAACATTTCTCCTTGAGTTTTCACTTTTGTGAAACAAGGCACATCTACTAAAACATAATTTTGAGAAAAAGAGTTCAAGACCAGTGTGGGTAACATAGTGAAACTCCATCTTTAAAAAAGAAAATAAAAGTTACCCTGGCATGGTGGCATGTACCTATAGTCCCAGAGGAGGCTGAGGCAGGAGTGTTGCTTAAGTCCATGAGTTCAAGGCTGTGGTGAGCTATGATCACACCACTACACTCCACTGCTCTCTAGCCTGGGCAACAGAGCAAGATCCCCTCTCTAGAAACAAAACAAAACAAAGTTTCCAAAGGGTTATAGTAATGATCGGTGATTCAGATCTTTGAACAAAGTAAATGACTGGGATAGAGAGCCCTAAGTCAGTAGCTTTCGCTAAGAAATTTATGATGGCTAACACAATTGCAAAAAAAAAAAATGTTGATATGAGGTAGAGAGAAGCCATCAAAACAAAAGTAACTGAACCATATGCAGACTAGTAGCTACTTCCTAATTCCTCATAATGAAGTTTCTTTGGGTCATGGAAAACAAAAGAGATACTCATTCATGGTCTTTCTTGAGATTAATGGTCTATAAATTTTAATCTTTGCTAGTTGCTGGTATATTTTTCAAGATGGCAAGGAGTCAATACTTTTAGAGGTAATAAATTGTTCAAATGTGTTAAGTGTATTTAACAAATGGAGGGAAAAATACAAATATCATCTGGATATCATCTTCGCAACAAAAGTGCATTGACAGTTACTGAGTATATGCTTATTAAAGTACCAGAATCTTGTAGGACCATAGCTTATGAATATTTACTCAAACAATCCAGACTGTGTTGCTTTAATGATCTTCAAGTACACTTGCTAGTATGTAGTTTACTCAGTCTAAATAAGTTGGTTTGGGAAAATAATCAAAAATCTCTAGAATGGTAGGATACTTCCTTGAGAGTATACAAATGCAGGATTCTTTAAGCTGGTCAGCATGCTTGAATTCTCTCAGCTATTGGGCTTAGCCATGAGCATTCCGTAAAAGGCTGACACCCTCTGTGTTCTGTAACTTCCTGGAACTTTTCTTTGATACCTTCCAAGCTCAAAATTCTTAACCCACTTTCTCACCCTTAGGTTGCAATGCAATTTTTGTTTTAGCCAACTTTTTCTTTTTCTTTTTTGAGATGGCATCTCACTCTGTCACCCAGGCTGGAGTACAGTGGCATGATCTTGGCTCACTACAACCTCTGCCTACCAGCTTCAAGCGATTCTCCTGCCTCAGCCCCTTGAGTAGCTGGGATAATAGGCACCTGACACCATGCCCAGCTAATTTTTGTATTTTTAGTAGAGACAGGGTCTCACCATGTTGGCTAGGCTGGTCTTAAACTCCTGACCTCAGGTGACCCACCCACCTTGGTCTCCCAAAGTGTTGGGCCCACAGGTGTGAGCCACTATGCCCGGTGATTTTGCCAATCATACGTTTTCGATGCCATGGTGGCATTTTATCCATTTCTACTTGCCGTGCCTTTCATTTCACCTGCACACTTGGGCCAAAAATGCATTTGCTCATTGCTCTCTGCTTCTTCATCACAATTATCTAATTAAATATACTCCATTCCCAGCTCTGGCTCTTGAAACACAAACCTGGGCCAAACCCTCAGCCCTCAGTTGTTCTAGGGAAGAGATCAGACCCCAGTTACATGGCTCAAAAGTGGAGGATGTCTATTGGTGACATGGATGAAAGATTAGTGATTTTTCTCAAAACTCACTATAACTTGATGGGAGTGATTTGGAAACTTTAGGTATTCAGAAAGGAAAAGAAAGAGAGATGGGGTAAGGATTCAAGAAGGCTAAACTGGGTCTAAATCCTGACCCCATTAAAAATGCCAGATTCTCCAATGTATGTGGGTGTATCTGAAAGATGAACATGAAAGCCTGTGGTCTGGTACAGGTTGATCTAAAAAGTCACATCTGGTTAGTAGGATATTAAAAACGTTATTTCAATCTGTAAGTTAGAGCTGAAGTCAAGGAGATGCAGCCTCTTACCTTCCAGCCACTGGGTAACTTTAGAAAGTATAAAAATCACTCCAGTGGGGAGACTTGGTTGCTGTACAAAGGCAGAAACCTAGTAAGATTGCAAGTTACCATGTCAGACTACTACTTGGCACAAACCATCATCCAGACCTGAAGGAGTTTTGTTTGAATAGGTGGAGTCTGGATTTATCTTTCTCTAGCCATGATTCATTTCATGATTTTGGAATAGAGATAAGAGAAAAGAGATTGGTAAGTACTAAGAGGAGTGGGAGCAGGATCCAGGTTTAGAGTTTTGTGCCATTGAAGGTCGGAGGCAGAGAGAATTGAGCGTGGTGGCATTGTGAAGGGAGCAGCTCAGAAATATACATGGAGCCATGAGGAATGTAGTAGTGATTAAGATTGGAGCTGCGTCGCAGGTTTCTTAGGACATGATATTGGACCACCTAGACCACAAGTTTGTAGGGGTAAAGTCGAAGACATCTGAACTGTATTAAACACTCAGTGGGTCTTTCCTGTACACTGAAGTTTCAGGACTTCTAGCCTACTGAAACATGAGTAGAAAAGTGAGTACAAGACATGCAGTTAGCATAAGGCACAGGAATTTGGGAGGATAGATGATTGAAACTGGCACATTCTCTGTACTCTGCATAGTAAATAAATTTTAAAATATATTCAGTTACATATTTATAATATGTTTTACTTTAACTTATAATTCTGTGGGTAGTATAATCTATGCCAGAGGAAGAATAAGGTGTTATGAAGCCTAGTGGACATAAAGTCAGAAGCCCTGGATTACAGTCCTAGTTTGCCATTTATTGGCTTTGTGGGGTTGGCAAACCACTTGGCAAATCTCAGAGATTGTTATAAGGACAAGTAAACTCATACACATGGGTAGATTACCAAAAATATGCACACAAAATGATAATGAGTATTTTATTTGTACTGTTAACATTTCTAACTAGTAATACATTATGTTTTAGACAACAAACTTAGTCCTATAGAAACATATTTTACCAAAATGTAAATAATATTTATTGTTACTCAAAGGTAAAATAGGAAAAATTTCAGATAATAGAAAGCACTGCAAATTCTGCCTGCAGGTATTTTCCTATGTCTGTATCTCTACAGAATTAATTCAACTGCTAGACAAGAAGATAATAGGAGACACTTTAGGGTGTTATGTGCTATATGTTTTAAACCTTGACATAAAACATTCTCGTTTCTCAGCAGTTCAGATAAGCAACCCCCATGACTTCTGAAGCATTATCCAAGAGCTGATGGGCTGGATGCCCAAGAGTCCCTCTAAATAATTCAGTGCCTGTGGTCTAGCTCCAGAAAGCACAATTGTGTTCTCCAGAAAAGCATTGATTTGCCAAGTCTAGTTACACTTTTAAGAGTTATCCGCTTCGCTTAACAAGATTCCCTTTATGGAAAACGAAAGAACATTCTACTCATTTATCAGGAGATATTGCACAAATACCCTTCCTGGCAGCTGTTGCAATTTGGTATTGTATGTGCTAATTCAGATTTTTTAAAAGTGATTTAACTCCCTATCTAACATCTCTAGGCATGAACATTTTCAGTAAGACCTTCAACCCACCACTGTCCACCCCTCACTGTCATGCCCTCCAATAGATTGGGGTTTCCCACTTTGCAATTTTCTAAATTGTTTTTTGCTTACTTGAGAAAATGATAGAGAGAGAAAAGGAAGACTATCATGTCTGTAGGATGGAGAACAGAGAATTCAGAAGCTGTTGTCAAGTATAGCACATCTTTGGGTAAATTACAATAATGAAAATAGTAATATTAATACTATTTAGATTTTAGGTGCTTGTGTTACAGAAACTGTGTTGAAAGATCTATAAACATAATTTCACTTACATATTCCAGTAATCTCATGAAGTAAAAAAGAGATAGAAGCCAGTACAGAAAGGTATAGTAACTTGCCTCAGGTTCCACAGCAGTCAATCACAGTTAGAATATCAACTCCGACGGTCTGAGTCCAGAGTAAGTATTTAGCTATTTCATACAGTTCTTATACTAATTACTTGGAATTACCTGGAATTTCTCCAAAAGCTAAATGTTACTTGTCCCTGTTGGTACAATTTGGCTACTGGGCAGTTGGTGCACAAGGAGATGATTAGTCTGCTTAATCCAATAATTAAATTGTGGGTTTTTCTGGCTAAGTAATGTTCTGTGATATGTACTATTTTTGAAAGTGATTCCAGTAGCTATAATCTTCCTGGCCTAAACTGGTGAGAGAGACACAAAGAAAAATATTTAGTTATAGGTGAAAAACCTGATTAACCACCAGATAATATCATTTTAATTACATTTGCCTAAGGAATACATAACAAATATGAAACGAACTGATGAAATTGCAAGATGTTCTTTGATTGCTGGGGATATAATTAACACATCTCAGCTAGAATGGGAGGGAAAAGCACTTTGAATTTTAGTTAGTTAAAGGATAGATGTAACCTTGGTCATGGAGTTGAAAAGAACTTATCACTTACTCTACCTTTTTGGGCCACTGGTATTTGTAAACATCATTCTTCTAGTGATTGAAGACAATTTTCTCCAGTCATGGTGTTAATAGTAGCAAAGCTTGAATTATCAAGGGCTTTCATCATTGCAGGAATTGTGCTAATATGTTACTTGCATTACCTTGTTTTAAACTTACCATGTCTGTTGGGCCCATTTCACAGATTAGGAAATGAAGGCAGAAGTATTAAGTGACTTGTCTAACTTCACATTCCTAATAAGTGGCCAAGCCAGGTTTCAATTCCAGGACTCCTGCTAGCTATGTGTCTGTATTACCAAATGAGTAGGTAATACTGATGCCTCCAGTCATATTATAGGATAGAGTCAAGGGATCTAGGATTTGGTTTCAAATCTGCCACCCACCAGTCAGGAAATACCATACAAGTTACCTACCACCCACTTTCAGATGCAGACAACACCTGCCCTACTATTCCCAGTTTGCTTCCATTGCATAACAGAGTTTTCTTACATGAAGGATTTGATAACTGATAATGATAGTTAGACTCTCAAAAATATTTTCAACTTAAACCAAATTAAATTTAGTCTTTTAGTCTTCATCTACATGAGTAGACTTGAATTTTATATTATGGAAAAGGCTACCATTTTGGTAAATAAAGATACGTAGGAAAGAACCTCTCAGAAAAGGGGAATTATGTGAGCAAAAGCTGTCACCACTCTATGCCTAGTTGTTTCATGTATAAAATGTGAATTCAAGCAGTGACACCTCAGAGGATTACTGAGACAATTCAGGCAAGCAAATTTTAGAATGAGGAATAAAAATTGATAGGGAAGAGGAAAGAAAGACAGCAAAGATGGGTCAATGAGTGTTCAGGTGTGTATGTGTTGTTACACTCAGAGTGCTCTGAAAAAATCTTGAAAAGCCACTCTCCCCAAATACCAAATAAGAATAGAGTTTAATGTAGGCATTTGATAATTGACATGTGATACAGTTTGAATTTAACCTGCAGATAAAGTGAAACACTGAAGATCTTTTCACATGAGGGTTATGTCCGATGCCATTGCCTGTTTTGTAGTACTGCTGTCCAGGACAAAGCAGGAGACAGAAGGAGGAAAGCCAGACAGGCCAATAATTGAACTGCTGCACTACTTAAGGTATGAAGTGATAAACTAGAGAAATGAGCATGAAATAGATTGGACAGATGTAAGGGAGAATATGAGGGCCCTATGTAGATTCTGGAGACTGGGCAGTTATCCTAACAGAGAGAAATAAGGGAATAAGGAAGATTTAAGAATTTTGAGTCTGAGTATATGGGAAAAAGAAGTGAAATGGGGAAATTCAGGGTAGAAATTTCTGAGGAAGAAAGATGACAGTGGAAATCTTTTGTGGAGATGGTAAATGGGCAGCGAAAGATGGGGAATCAAAACAGCTTGAATCCCAGGGAAAACTATGTGAAGCCATCTGGGTATTGGTATGTTTAACAGCAAAGCCATGAGGACAGCTGAGTTTCCAAGTCTGCCAAAGAATGACTGGGCAAAGTATGCAGCTCGGTGTATCTCTGTTTTTGAAAGATTGCAGAAGGAAGAATTCATGGAAGTTAAAAAAAAAGGTTCATGATTAAAAAGATTCATTAATCTGAAATTATATCACATGTATGTGCATATATATTTATATATATGCACATATATGTGTATGTATGAGTAAATATATATATAGTCATACATATATATGACAATTCCAAAATGGAAGATTAAGGGAAAACATGAACAAGAATCAACTAAACTCTGGTACTTTTACCACCTTTGTTAATACCCTTGTGTTTTTCTTAATATCTGAACAGGAGTTCAGATATTAAGAATGTCTATAGGTAGACAAATTGTTAGAAATGTCTTCTATGCCCAAATGCATTTGTTTTTCCCAATGAATAATTTTCCTTTATGCCTATTTTGGCATTGCTTATTACATAATTCCCCTCATCATCATCTCATTTTGCTTCCAGAAACATATTCTCAAGTGCCTGTCTACGTAATAAAAACTGTCTATGGATGCTGCCCAACTCTTGATTATGTGCAGAATTGCTGAGCCGTAATGCTGCTACTGCCTCTAATATTTCTAATGCGTCTTGGAATCATACCAGCATTAACCATTTATAAAATACCAACTGCTGCTTAATATGTAGAAATGTGATTGCATTTCACTTCTTGCCAAAACGACAGGCCGTTCTGAGATCATTTGTTCTTTTTTTGGTTTCTGGGAGAATATAATATTGAGATCCATGATCAGTTGTCAAGTGCAGGCTAATGGTAGTTGTTTTTTCCTAAATGGTTTTATAATATTGAAGATTTGCCTCAGGTCAGAATGTTCTACAGAGACTATGTCTGACATGTGAAACCATGTATTTTATATGGTGACCTTTCACCCCATTTCACTTCTCAGTGTTTATGTAAAGTTTAGTAATATGGTACTTAATGAGGAAATTTAACATTTCATTGAAAATGCAAATAGTGGATCTGTTTTGCACTTGGAAAATGCAAAATGAGATTAGAACAATAGGTTCAAGCCCCTTCTCTCTCTCTCTTTTTTTTTTTTTTTAAATATTTAAGCTAGAATCAAAGGTAGAGAATATCACAGTGAAGCATGGTTTGCCACTGATCACAAAGTGATAAATACTATTTCTCAATGGTTCAGGCCATTTCTACATACATAAAGGTGGGATTCAACATGCTATGAACACTTAGACAGTCGTAGATAAGGTCAACTGAATATTTAGTCTTCCTTACTAGCTTTGAGCTTAATTATCCCAGTCTGTTATTTTCTTTGATTGCTGTAATATTCATTTGTGACACAGAACAGTATTTCAAAACATTGTATTTATTAAGTCTTCAATAGAAGAAAGATTACTCTGAACTCAAGATTGTCAATCAGGTTTTGTAATCTAAAGAATCATTATAAATATCGAGCAAGCAAACAAAAATGAAACAATATTTGTCCTATTAGAAAAAAGGAAGAAACAATTGATTCTGCTTATATTCATTCTATAGCAAAAGTCTGGAAATGTAACCTTGTCAATTGATTGGTTCCATAATAGATATTTTTGGTCAATCAATACACAGACACATTTAGCATTGATGGAGTTGAACATGGTATTAGTTTTGGGGGATAAAAACTAACTCTAGAATACGTGACATCCTATGTGGGTTAGAAGAAATAAAGGAAGGCTTCCTTGTAGAAGAACTTGGATGAGGTTTCAACAGACAATTGAAAGCTTTTCTGGAGAAAAATTGGAAGAAGAAATAAAATTCTAACAAAAGGAAACAATTTGTATAAAGACTTGGAAATTGCTTTTTGTTAAAGGCATTTGTTTCATATACTAAGAGTCAGAGAATAGAAATAGGGAGAATTATGAAGGAATGTCAGAAGAAAATATTAAGGAGGTTCTGAAATTTTAGTGCATCACTCAAGATGAGATAAAGTAATTGTCCTACTCATAAAATTATGATGTAAAAATGAAGGACATTTAAACATGGTTCCTGGAGAAATGTCTGACATGCAGAGAACGCTTTATCTCCATGATTTTAATAAATGTTGTTAGGATAAATATTACTTCTAAGCCAATAAACTTAACCTTGAAGTTGAGCTTCAAGATCATGACACCTGTTACTTAAATCAGTCCAAGTATAGTTAAGTTCATGGCATTTGCCAAAGGAACAGCCTGTATCTGAAGGAATCTCATAGATTAGTCCTCCAATATAAAGTAAACCCTTTGTAGCTCTGACTATTTGAGATATAAAATTTTAAACCTAAAGAATCCCTTAAACCACTGATTCAGGAATCTGCCTGCATGCCTCCTCAAACATGTTGCTCTCAGAGCTCTGGGGTAGGTCAGGTTAGGGCCACAGAAGACCTATGACAAATCCCATTGTCCTTCCCTGCCATCCAGAATGTTGACAGAGAGCCACGACTGCACACTGAAAAATATATGTAATTCAGGCATGACCATGTGTAGTTAAAATTCTAAAAGGGCTTTATAAAACTACCTGAATAAATAGAATAATGACTCATCCAAAATGCTCAAATCCTAATAGGGCAAAAAAAAAAAAAAAAAAAAAAAAAACTCCTTCATTGTGACTATGGTGACAAGTCTTGAGATGGGGAGATTATTCTGGATTACTCTGGTGGGCCCAATTTAATCAAATGAGTTCTTAAAACTGGAAGAGGGGCTCGGCATGATGGCTCATGCCTGTAATCCCAGCACTTTGGGAGGTCAAGCTGGGCAGATCACAGGGTCAGGAGATCAAGACCATCCTGACTAACATGGTGAAACCCCATCTCTACTAAAAATACCAAAAATTAGCTGGGTGTGGTGGCCATGCCTGTAGTCCCAGCTACTTGAAAGGCTGAGGCAGGAGAATTGCTTGAACCAGGGAGGTGGAGGTTGCAGTGATCTGAGATCTTGCCACTGCACTCCAGCCTGGGCAACAGAGTGAGACTCCATCTCAAAGAAAACAAACAAACAAACAACAAAAACAAAAAAAATGGAAGAGGAAGGCAGAAGTATGAGGCTAAAGATGGTAGCATAAGAAGGACTGGAAGTGCTCTTGGTGTTCTGAGATGCAGAGACCACATGCCAAGACCCAAGAGAGCCCCCTGGGAGAAAAGGGTGACCTCAAGCCAACAGCTGGTAAGGAAATGGGGCCTTCAGTCCTATAACTGCATAGAAATGAGTTCTGCCAACATCTGAATGAAGAATAAAGGGGATCCAGCCGATAGAAAGGAAATCAGCCCTGTAACACCTTGGTCTTCACTGAGTGAAGCCATGTCAGATTTTGAGCCACAGAACTGCAAGATAATACATTTACATTGTTTTAAGCCACTATATTTTTGTTAATTTGTTATGACAGCCTAGAATCCTGATATACCACCAAAATGTGTGGCAAAAGTAATTATTCCATTGACATTTAAGAAAGGGAGGGAAAAGAAACAATTTTTAGGAAGAGTTCTACTGAAGTGAAATTTGAGCTAGCTTTGACGGACTACAGAATGTGGTCAGGGTTTAGGAGGAAATAGTCATTCCTTCCCAGGCAAAGTTCACCCAGAAGAATCTGAGGAGAGGCCTCTGACTAAAGCAGAAGGCTTGTGTGGGGAAGGAGTTGGAATGAAGTCTGGATTAGAAATGTGTTCTGGAGGGCTTTGCATACAACATGAGAAATTTGAGCTATGAGAGGACATTCTTATTTCAGCCCACCCTTATAGAGAAGCTATTGGAGTTTATCTGCTTGCTGCCCAGCATGTGATGACATCATTGCATCTTGCTGCCCTCTCACACACCTCTTCAGCAACATCAAGGACAACACCCAACAGAAAGAAGAATTCACATTTATTGAGTGACTACTGAATACCATGCACTATACTAGGAACTGTATTCATATTATGTACTAAATCCTCAAAACAAAACCTGTTTTAAATGAATTAGTTGAGGCTGAGAGAGATTCAGTTAACTCACGTTAGGACACAGAACTAACCAGGGACAAAACTAGTGTTTAAATCTAGAGCCCAGAGTCTCAGCTGTTTTATGTAATGCCATCTATGACCATCAGATTTGCATTTCGTTTTTCTTGCCTGGAGACGATTTTATTCATGCGTGTCTTATTAGGCAACTCTAGATACAATAAAGATTATGCATGCTGACATATGTATAATCAACTGTTTTTAAAATGAAACTGAAAAATAGATCCAGTCATTCAGTCCAGAGAGAGGCCTATAATGACCACAGCATGATTCATCCAAAAATTGTTGATACATTATGGCCCAAAACTCCAGCTGGCTGCAAAAATGATTCAAGGATCAAATATAAACCTAAGCGAATTTGCATCTGAGTCTAAAAAAACACCTGGCATTTATGCAACTATAGAGACTACTATGCCCACAGCTTTATCTGTGGTGAAGTGCAGCTGGGACCCCAGCACATAATAGGTTAAGAGAATTGCTTTTGTTTTATTCCGTTGAAATGTCTTCCTTTGCCCTCCTCATTCCCTATAGATTGTCATGACCGGAGGTAAACTGGACATCTGAAAAGGACCTAATCAACATTGTGCACAAGTGAAAGAATACATGAATAAAAGGATAAATAAGTGAATACTGATGCTGAGGGCTGAGATGTGGCATCTCCATACTGGCAGAAGCTCTGAAATAAACAGTCATCACTTCCTGTCCTACTGTGTTAGGCAGTGCTTTGCTGAAATCCGGAATATAAAGTTAAACTTTCTGAGTTAAAAGTTTGAACTTTTGAGTGAGATATAATTAAGCACAAATTAGTTTGTAGAATCCTAAATGTCAGTGCATCTAAACAAAGCACATCTATTTTTATTTGAAAGCAAAAAATGATGACACATTTTTAGAGTTAAAAGACAATAAACTAATCATTGAAATTGAATTAATTTTTAATGGCAAAAACTAATTTGTGTAAAGTAGAAAGAATGTGCCTGTTTTATTGATGATGCATAAATATTATCATAAGTCATTACTCATTCACTTGAAAGCCAACATTCTTCCAGGATAATACATTCTGTTGTTTTTGTTTGATTGGATTTGATTTTAAAATTACATTTGATTAAGTAATGTAAGTAAATATAAGAAATGTCAAAAGGTTAATCCTCTCATCCTCATCCATTACTACTTTATTTTTCCTCTAGAGGCCATTACAGTTTCTTTTGTATCCTTTCAGATAGCTGTAGATCTATACTATACCTATAAATCTACATTTCTAAAACCTAACCATACACATGGGGTGTGTGTTACTATAAAAAGTCAGCAAGAGATGATGGATATAAACCTACTTTTCCACATCTAATTAGAAGGATAGTATTTAATAATTTACTTAAAAAAAAGATTTTTATGTGGCTATGAATGACAATAAATACAGCTAATGGAGTATGCATTATTACCATTGTTTAGCCTTGTACTGGGAAAATAGATTGTATGGTTGTTAAAATCATGGGCTCAAAAACCAGACTCCAGCAATGAGCTGTGTCACCACTCTATGCCTTGGTTGCTTCATGTGTAAAATGCGAATTCAAAGAGCGACACCCCAGAGGATTACTGAGACAATTCAGGCACCAAATTTTAGTACAAGGCAATAAAAATTGATACGGAAGAGGAAAGAAAGACATCAAAGATGGGTCAGTGAGTGTTCCGGTGTGTGTGTGTGTCCTTAAACTCAGAGTGCTTTGAAACCATCTTTATAATTACGTTGGCCATTTACTTTCAGAAAACAAGATTATTTATTTTCAGTCTCAGGAGACATAGCATTAGAAAGCTTATTTACACATTGTGAATTTGTCGCCATTGCAAGGATAATGGAACCAATCTGTGTGCCCATCGACCAATGAGTAGATATAGAAAATGTGGAATAGGTACACTATGGAATACTACTCAGCCATAAAAAGGAATGAAATAATGTCTTTTCAGCAACTTGGCTGCAACTGGAGGCCATTATTCTAAATGAAATAACTCAGAATACCATTATGTTCTCACTTATAAGTGAGGGCTAAGCTATGAGGATGCAAAAGCATCCAGAGTGATGTAATGGACTCTAAGGACTCATGGAAGGGGATGAAGAATATAAGACAACATATTGGGTACTGTGTATGCTGCTCTGGTAAGGGATGCACTAAAAATCTCAGAACTCATCCAGGTAACCAAAAACCACCTGTACCCCCAAAACTACTGAAACAACAAATTTGGAATTTGAGATTTAAAACTTGATTCAAACACATTTCTTTTTTTTTTCCAGCAATGTATTGAAGTAATGAATGAAATCATGTTAGAGTTTTCAAACCTCAAAAGCTTAGACTCTAAGTGATAGGTCAACAAACTATTGCTTTCCTGTGGTTCTAGCTTTTGCACTCATTTACTGCTCCAGGGCCTTATGACTTCTCTTTCTTTAGGATCCCATTGTACTACTTTGACCTTTCTTTACCTGCTCTTTCACATTTGACAATATAACAGAGTATAATAGAATACAAAAATATATTTTTAAAATACATTCAGGTTTCTCATTCTCAATCACCACCCATCAATATGAAAATCTTTTTAAAGGCAAGAAAAAAATACTTTCAACAGGAACAAGTGGACATCAAAGCACACGTCTCTACCATATCGATTGTCATCGCTACCACCTGCTATGCTTCCACCTCTTTCATATTACCAAATGTAGTACTGACAGAGACGTGGGAGAAACTTAACCTTTTGGCAAACAGTAGATAGATGCAAAAATAGAACCAAGCAAATATATCCAGTTCCCCACAACCTCTCCTCGAAGGACCTCGCTAAAGTGATATCACCTTGGCTCCCATGACAACCCCCTGACAAAGATAAATAGGTGTTAAATATGCATTTGCTCCTAAGGCCTCTGGGAATTGGTACCAAACACAGATGCGAAATTCAGGCTGAGTTAATCTCCTGATACTCCACTTAACAAAAAAGCCACAAAATGTGGGCTTGCCAACCTCAGCAGTCGCTAGTGGTGCTTCTGCAGGGCTGTCAGCACTCTCTAAAAAAGTAGGTTGATAAAATTAAGCAAGCAGTTTCTGTTGGCATTTTCACACCCTGTGAAACACATGTTTATAATGCAAACATGACTTCAGAGTTATAGGATCTTTTTGGGATTTATGCTGATTAAAAGATTTCTCATCTCAGGATTATGGTCTCAAAATGTAAAACTTGGTTGAGCCTACAGCAAGTAAGTTAGGGCTTTCCTTTGAAGAGAAGTTTAGACAAATATCTAGCAAATTTGAGCCATGGAGTTAATCCTGCTACAAAAAGCAATACTTTCCTTTGCCCTTCAAACACTCTAACATGAATCTCTAGTCCCTGGTTTAACATAGGTTCAGCAGTCAAATTCTGATTAGGGGTATCGTCTGCTACGGAGAGAAAAAGAGCCTGAAGTGAAAGTTATTTTGGGAGTCACTTTTGCTTTTACATAATCTGATGATATCAAATAAATACAAAATTATTGTACCTAAGACAGATTCCACCAAATGCATGTGTTAGTTACATTCAGTGTACTGTAGCAATTAAGAGTTAAGCTTTAAAATCTGATGGCCTTTATCTGCTGGTCTTATTTTTATCTGCATTAAAATGGGGGTGATAATACTAGTATATGCTCCACTGAGTACATATGAAGGTTAAAGGAAATCATACCTATAAAGCAAAGCTCACAGCACAAGATGAGACATATATTGCATAGTCCATATATAATAATAAAACATATGCTAATGAATGTAGAATAAGGCAGTCCCTAGGACTCAAGATTTGTAGCATATATTTACTGTACATATTCTGTATTCTATATGGTAAAATTACTCTGCTAGGAAGCAGAAACTCTAAGGAAAGGAGAGTAACTGATTATAAAGAAGAGCAGGACAATTATAGGTTCTGCAGAAGAACCCAGAGAGATTGTTTAGGTTCAATATTCCATTTTCTCCATGTGTCTGAATGTCAGTGCTTTTCTCTCCAGAAAGGAAAAGAGCTGAGAAAATGGTTATATTCATGTTAAATAGAGCTTAGGGCAGAAAGAGCTTATAACCTCTGCAACTCACAGTTCTTTTTTTTGGAGCTGAGATTCATTTCGCCTCCTTTCCTGCTGTTTTAGGTACTAATCCAAAGTCTCAAAATGATACTCTGTCTCCTTGCACTGTCCTCTGATAGCAAAATGTCACATAAAGGGAAGAGACATGGGCCAGAAACCTTGGGGGTGAGCCTAGCTGTGCAGCTTATTAGCCCGTGACAAAACCCTCTGATCCACAGCTTCCTCACTGAGCGTGGAGGTTTAGCTGACTTGTGGCTGTTCACATGCAGGAACTTAGCTATCTAAGAACAAAAATAAAATGTTTTTGCTGTATTTTATTATTTTTTCTTTCCAGGAAAGTTATTTTATATTTACAAATATAATAGTACATAGCTGGAAAATGACTGATAAACTAACCTGAAAATGTGTAGGCCATAATCTCAGGCTGCTGTGGGTTTTTATTTTCTTAGAGAATTATGGAGGGCCAGGCTCTGTTTTTTTAAATGTTCACATAATTTGTTCGGAAAAGAAGCACAATGCGAAAATGCCTTAGTCTTGGACAAAGCTCGCCTACTTTCATATAAAAAAGGAAATATTAAAATGTGACAATTGTGATTACTGAGAGAGTATAGTATAGCTGTGTCCTCTGTGGAAAACACTCCTGTTAAAAGCATTGTTTTTTCGGTCCCTTTTCATAGGTTCTTAGGAAGTCATACAAGGGGAATGATTCTTGACGGTCATTTTTCTTAAATTAACCATACTTTCTCTGTTCACCTTCTGTCTAATTCCCCTGTCTTGCTTTCGCTTTAAACTTTACATGACTGAAATTGAATGAATCAACCTACTCTGAAAGCCAGTTTCCCAGTCCCCAGTGGGCCCTATTTGAACTTTATTACTTTTAAAGGATACCTCATGCTTCTAGTAATATGAAAAGTAAATGACCTCAGAGTGGCAGCCTCTGAGTTTAAAAGATTAGGACTCCAGAGCAGAAACTCTCTTGTAATGCGCCTCAACTGAAAAGGCTGCAAAGCCTCATTGAGTATATGTTGAAGAGTTTTTATTCTCCTGTTTAAAAAAAAAAACAAAAAACAGAAGAAAGAAAGAAAAAAATAAATGAGGATGTTTATATCTTTGCTGAAATCCTAAAAAGACCCAGGTAGAAAATGCTGCATTCCAAGTCTCTGTTCCTGTTGTGTCATTTCAGGTAGAATAAATGAACAGGATCTGATCACAGTCTTGTGAAAGTGAAATAACTCTTGAGTGATGTGAAGCAACATAACCACTCCACCTTCCATCTGGATCGCAAGTCTCCAGGGGTCCCCTTCCAGTACTTAAGGTTGCTTTGCAATGATGCTGATACCTGGAGCTCAGGCATTTGTGGCACTTGGCCTGCAACGCATTCTGGGCTGGGCTGGGGCTGGAGAAGGTGATTCAGAGGCAAAGCACAGCTCTGCTGCCAGATGTCCAGTATTGACGGCTGCTGCCTGGGTTTGCCTAAAGGCTGCTGTCTCATTTCAATAGTAAAAACATTAGGGAGGAAGAAAGGTTAAAGTTCCTAAACCTGCTTTCATAAGCCATCACCTCTGACTGTCTACCCTTCTGCTGAGTTTCTAACTGTGGATTCAGATACCTTTCAGTAACCCCATTCATGTTCTAAACAAACAAATGGATGCTTGGTTTAGAAATATCAGGTTGTATGGAAATGAACTGATCAAACTCAATTGCAGTGAGGACAAGGCCTGACATCTGTGGGCAGGGAGTAGGGTCTCTATGAAAAATGCCCATTTCTGCAATCAGTTACCTAAAGAACAAGCCAAGTGTCTATCAGTCTTAAATAGTAAGGGTACCTCTGTGGGTGGTGAGAGGAAGCCTCAGCATCTCTCTTAGTTGGGCTAAGGAGCATCTAGGCATCTAAGATTGTGCCCTGGATATTACATACTAAATACGGGATTTGGCACACAGAACAGTGGTTCTTTCTGGGGTCATAAGTTTCAACTATGGGGACTTTACCTAGAAAAAAATGCATGTAAGTATAAGCATACCTACTTTGCAAACAATTTCAGGTATTTGCAAGATCTTTGAGACCCATTCCTTGGACCCCAAAGTAAGAAAGACGGATGAGATGCTGGAACCTGGTGAAGGGGAAACCAAAATTTCCATTTGGATGTGATGATCCTGCAGCTCAGACAGGAAGCAACATGGAAGCCAGATTTTCTTGGTCCATGGTGCTTTCCTTGCAGAAAAGATTTTCATTGCAAAGAAAATAAATTCAGAGAAAAGGCGTTTGTTATGTTTCAGATTCAATTTAGCCGACATGGCAAAATCAAGAGAAATATTCTTGGTAAAGAGGAAGTGCTCTCCCTTCCCTTCCCTCCGTCCTTGGGCCGGTACCTTATAGGGCTGTAATGCAGAGAATTTTAAAGACAGGTTTGTCCCTAATACCTGATACTAAACTCTGATTTCTTTGCTAATCTTGGGATAGCTGAGCTATAGTACACAGGCTAACTTTTCACTTTTGAGGATTCTATTTTTTGTTGCTGTTGTTCTAAAAATTTCCTGCTCCATGTCTCCTGATTGCCTATACACTTGATTTCCAAACTCCTTATGATATAGTTTAAATAGCAGGTATTCCTACTGTCTTATCTCTAAACATTCAGCATCTCAAACATGCCCTCCAGTCAAAAGTCAAATTGCTTTATTCACTCACGTACCAGAAAACATTGAAATTTCAGACGTGTGTCTGAGGGGTGGGGAGGGGGTGATGTGTTTCAGATTCATTCACCATCCAGTTCCCAGGGCTTTACCTCAACCCTTGTTTCTCCTAAACTGATTCTTTTCAAAAAGCCGGATTCTAACTCTTCTACAAAGCCTTTCAGAACAACTTCACTCCCACCATAAGATGATCTCTCTTACCTCAAAACCTAATAATACGAATCCCCTAAATAGTACACATCCTTTTCACGGTTGCCTTAAACTATAATTCAAAACTTTACTTTTTTTCTTTTTGTTTCCCCAACTATGTTTCAGGTCTCTTTAAGGAAGGAATATGTGGTAAATATTATTATGCAGTGCCTCACAAAGTATCTGAACTTTTTACCGTACAAAGATGTGTGCAGATTGTTTCACTGCTTTGTAGAGAAATTATTTCCTAACTCTTAGTGAATGTCCTATAGTAGCATTTAATACCCAGACTCCCTGACAAAATAACACATAGAACATAAAAACATCAATGCCAATGCTACTTTCTGTTAATTGACACCAAGGGCAAATGCATTTTGTTTCAAGATGCTCTAAAATTTATTGTTGTTAACAGTTATTTCAATACAAAACTTTATCTTCTAGAACACAGGTCATGCACCAAATTTGAATTTGAAATTATAAAAAAAATAGTCTTATTACACCTATCTTTCACAAATTATTATCGTCCATCTTCTATGCCACTGCACTAGTGCTTGATGGTTACCTTAATTTGTATTGTATTCTTCTAGCAAATTCTCTATGACTACTAATGAATGCTTCCAATTCTCTTCCACTTCCCATAAATGATTCATATTCCCTCGCTTTCAATAAATCTTTGGTTCTTTATTGAGAAAATGCAAATCATGTTAGTTATCTGTTGCTATATAACAATCACCCTAGCTTAGTGACTTAAAACAATAACCATTTAATATGATCATGACTCTGTAGGCTGGTATACTAGGACTCAGTGGGAATGCCTAGCTCTTCTCCATGTGCAGGCAGCTGGGCTTGGTCAGGTGGATGCAATCTAGGCTGGAGGATCCAAAATGGCTTCCCTCATGATCTTGTTCCTCTGCTCGGGTAGCAGGAATATTGAAGCCATTCATTTCTCGTGGTCTATCATTTTCTGTGGTCCTCCTACCCTTTGTGGACCTTCACCCTTCAGAATGTCACACTCTCCATCTGTTCTCTCTGGCAGGGTAGCCAAAATTATTTACATGGTTGATCAAGACTCAGAAAAGAAGTAGACTCTGCCAAAAGTCTTATGGCCTAGAAATATAAATATAGGAAGAAACATATGTAGGAATTTAATGTATGCTAAATTCTATGATCTGAATTATTGAGTAAACTGACATACTTTAGCAAATTATGCTGAAGCCATTAATTAATCATTAGGAAAAGGAAATCTAGCTGCATCAAAGATTATAATGTAATACTTAAAAACTTAATAAACCATAAAAATACTTTTTTTATCACAATGTGAAGGAGAGTTTAAACAAAAATTTTCCAAAATACATAAACGAGAACTCTATAACTAGTTTGACAGAACTTATCATATTCAGCCTGTAAAATGGATACCAAAACCTGGGGCTCTGCCTCCATTCGGGATGGCAAAATCTATAAGAAAATGTTGCTTACACCCTAAGAAGGAGATAAACAAAGGCCAGATAATTTATAAAATCATAACCTTTTTTGAGCTCATTAGAGACCAAAAGTTGCACAGCAATCAGGTGAATTGAATTCCAAAGTGTAGCAGCTAACAGCCCCTCTGAGGAGACGTGGAGCAAAAGAACAGTTTCACCCTAAGCTCAGTATAAGAGGGAGAATGAGCCCTCATAAGAGCAGGTAAGAAGGAAACAGTCAGATCTTTAGTGAGTTCCTAAAAGCCAACAGGATAGTTAGAATAGCTAGGAGCCTCAGGTTTGCAGGGAGTCCACACTCATTTCCAATTTCCTTTTCATGAGACTCTACTAGTGCTCTTGGGAAAGATTAGTAGCATGGCAGGAGACCTAAGAGAGCCTTCTTCAGTGGTACTCAGCATGAAACCCCACCCTTGAAATCCCACTTCCTTGAAACCTCTCCTACAAAGCGAAAGTCTTGTCATTGTGGTAGGGCAGGCAAGCTGCTTATTCTCAAGGCTCCAATAAAAACCCACCACCTCTAAAAGAGGAGCAAAACAAGAGCCATCTGCTACAGAAGGACATGTGCTACCAAGGATAGAAATCCCTTCTGTCCACAGTCCTAATCAAAGGTAAAAGAGAGGAAGAAAGAAAAACAAAAGCAGTACAGAGATAAAACAGTCAACAAAAATGAGATTTAGATATTATTAGGCTGATGTATGTTAACATATCTAATGGGAAAAGTGAATAGCATGTATGAATAGATGGGAAAGTATTAAAAATAAAATAAAATGGAAACGCTAAGGGGAAAATAAACAACCTAACATCAGAAATAAGGTCTTCTTCATGAGTTTATCAGCAGATGTGAGGCCGAATATAAAGGAGTCAATGAACTTGAAGACTGGTCATACATATTATCCAAACAGAAAAAATATATAGAGAGCTATAAGAAAGATTAAAGAATTTAACATATATACAATATCAGTCCCAATAAAAGAAAAGATATTTGAAGAGAGAATGGGAGTGAATTTCCCAATTTTAAGGAAAAAAATTAAACCGTAGATCGATAAATTTCAGAGAACCCCAAGTGGTTTTTAAAGAAAGACACAGACACATCATAGCCAAACTGCTCAAAACTAAGTATAAAGAGGGAACCTTACGACAAAACAAGACTAATGAATCATTACATACAGAAAAGCAAAGATAAGAGTAATAACAGGTTTCTTTCAGAAGCTGTATAAGCCAGTTTAAAGATGAAACAACATCTTTAAAATTGAGGAGAAATTTCAACCCAGAATAACTAATCTCAGTGAAAATATCTTCCAAAACTGGAGGATCTGTAAAGCTTTTCATTTTTTCACATACATAAAGGTTGTGTTACACTAGCAGAAGATTATAGAATCAGATGAAAATTTTGACCTACACAAAAGAAAGGAAAAATATCAGAAATAATTTTTTTAAAGAGGAAAAACCAAAAGCATATTTTTAAATTATTTGTATACTCCTTAAAGAACAATTGGATTTCCAAATAATAAATACAATATGTTGTAGACCTTATCCCATTTTTAGTAGTTACGATGCCAGTAGCATGAGGGATGGGAGGGAGGAAATGAAAATGTTTTAAGGCTTTTTGTTTCATGATAAATGGGGTGATATTAAAAAATAAATAACAGTAAGTTATATATATACATTTTAAATAATGCAACAACCAGAAAATACATAAAAAGAAAGAAATAAACCAATAATGAAAATGAAGAAAATTATAAAAATTCTTGATGCAAAATAATATGGAGAAAAGAAAAAAGATGACAAATCAGTAGCAAGATAGTAGATTAAAATATTATATCAACAATTACATTAAATACTCAATATCTATACATTCCAATCAGAAAACAAAGATTGTCGGACAGAAAAAAAAAGACTTATTATTATGCTGTCAATAAGACAGTCACATAAATTTTTAAAAGTAAACAAATGAAAAAAGATCATGCAATTTCTAAGTAAAGGAAAGCTAAGTAGCTCTATGAGATAGAAAAGCAGACTTCAAACTATTACAAACTTTAAAAGGTTTAGTACATACCAAATGTACCACTTTGGTGCAAGATGTTGACTGTAGAAGAGACTGTGTATGTGTGGGAACAAAGGGTACATGGAAATTATCTGTACTTTCTGCTCAATTTTGCTGTCTTATTTAAAAAATAAAGGCTATTAAAAATGATCATTAAAAAGGAAACACACATAATGATAAATGGGTGAAAAAATCAGTAAGAGATAATATTCCTAAATACGTGAATACTTAATTATAGAACTTCAAAATACACAAAGCAAACACAGGTAAAGCTATAAAGGAGGAAGAGACAAATCCACAACTATAGTTGGAGACTTCACACCTCTCTCAGAAATTGCTAGTGCAAGGATATAACAAATAATGACAGAGAAGATCTGAAACACACTATCAACCATCTTGACCTAATTGAGGTTTGTAGAGGAGGACTCTGTACCCAGCAATAGTGCAATGGACATTATTATTAAGAGCACACTATTTACCAAGGCAAAACATATTCTGTGCCTCAAAACAAAGTTTAAAAATGTACGAGAATTAAAATTATACAAAATATATTCTCTGAACTACATAGGAATTGAGCTAAAAATAAATAAGAAAAAGATATTTGGAAAATACCAATGTTTCGTATATTAAACTACCAAACTGTAAATGGGTTACAGATAAATCACAAGAAAATTTAGGAAAAAGTGAGTTGAATAAAAATTAAAAAACAAAATATTACCATTTGTGGGTTGCAATTAAAGTGGTACTTGGGTATTTACAGCAATAAATGCTTCTACTAAAACATAATAAAGATTCAAATCAATGATCTAGGCTTACCTCTTAGAAACAGAAAAAAAGAAGAGCAAATTAAACACAAAGCAGAAAAAAAAGAATACTAACATTGATAGAAAAAAATCAAAGGAAAAGAAAATACATAAGGAATAAAAAACAACACCAAAAGCTGTTTAAAAAAAAAATCAAAACAAATGATATACCTCTATCCATACTGATCAAGAAGTATAATAATTTACAAACATCAGAGTGAAAAGTGTGCATATTGCTACAGATCTTATTTTAAAATGTTATTAAGGGAACATTACAGAAAATGTTTTTGTCAAGAAATCTGATAACTTATGAAATGAATAAATCATTTGAATTATGCTGGTATCAATGCTCACTCAAGAAAAAATTACTCTATTAAATAAATTAAATTTAAAATTTAAAATCTTCCCACACAGAAAACTCTAGGCCCAGATGGTTGCACTGGTAAATTTTAGCAAAACATTTAAGGAAAAATAAGAGTAATCAGACCAAACTTTTAGGCCAAAAAAAAAAAAAAGAAACACTCCAACTTAATTTATGAGGCCAGCATTCCCTTAAGAAAACCAATTAATGAAATTACGAAAACAAAACACAAGCCAATATTTTCTCTGAAGATGGAAATATTTTCATATACAATTTTAGCAAATTGAATCCACCAATTAAAAATAAAGCACAACAGAACATACTGGCATGGATCTCAGGAATGCAAAGTTGGTTTAATATTAACAAGAAGAATCAGTGCACTAGACAGTGTAAACAAATAAAAAATAAAAAATATATCATACATGCAAAGTAGTACTTAAAATTCAATGTCTACTTATTAAAAAACTTTCAGCAGACTAGAAATAGACTGAAGTTCTTGAACTTAATTAAGGCATCTGTGAAAAACCTATGAGAAATCTCATATTTAATGTGAATGACTGAATACAATCCTCCTACAATAGGGAAAAAGACAGGCATGTTTACTCTGCCTATTTTTATTTAAAATTGTACTGGAGGTGGCCAGGCATGGTGGCTCATGCCTGTAATTCCAGCACTTAGGGAGGCCGAGGCGGGCAGATCACGAGGTCAGAAGTTCGAGACCAGTCTGACCAACATGGAGAAACCCCGTCTCTACTAAAAATACAAAATTAGCTGGACGTGGTGGTGCATGCCAGTAATCCCAGCTACTCAGGAGGCTGAGGCAGGAGAATTGCTTGAACCCGGGAGGCGGAGGTTGCGGTGAGCCAAGATTGTGCCATTGCACTCTAGCCTGGGCAACAAGAGTGAAACTGTCTCAAAAAAAAAAAAAAAAAAAAAAAAAGATTGTACTGTAGGTTCTATCACTGCAATAAAACAAAGAGAATAAATAAAGGCAATAGATTGGAAAAGAAGAAGTAAACCACTTTTTTTCACAGAACGCATTATCATTTATGTAGGAAAAAAATCCAAAGAATTTACAAAAGAGCTAACAAGACTAAGAATTGAGGTTAACAATGTCTGAAAATGAAAGTTAATATGCTGAATTTCTACATATCACCATAAACATTTAAAAATGGAAACCAGAGCAGCATCAACAATTACAATAGCATCAAACTTAGGAAACTATTAAAAATAAATTTGACAAGAAATGTGCAAGATTTACATGCTGAAACTACAAAGCATTGATGAGAAGAGCTGATTGTTTAAAAGGTACATAAATAAAAAAGCAATCAGATATTCATTGATCAGAAAGAAGACTCTATGATTAAGATGCCATTTCTCCCATTTCAATCTATATATTGAACATAATACCAGACAAAGTCCTTCCAGGCTTTTTGTGAAAATTGACAAGCTGATTCAAAAAAATTATGTGGAAATACAAATGACCTAAAATAAGCAAAACCATTTTGAAAAAAAAAAAAAAAAGTTGGAGGACACCCAACGCCTATTTCAAGGCTTAGTATAAAGTTCCATAATTAAGACTTCGTGGTAGGAACACTGTCATAGACATACACGTTAATTGAACGGAATACTTATTTTTTTTTCAGATAAACTTGGTGTTCATTTCTTTTAAAAAAATAATTCACTTCTGGTTA